>SJYO01046538.1:65995034-66298530 GCA_006410555.1 Capra ibex
GGATCTATCATATAAGTTTTCGTCTCTGTAATGAAACGGTTGTTTCCAGGCAGATCAGTTCCGATACCAAAAAGGACACCAGTACATACCTACAGTCTCAACCTGACACTTCTTTCAACTCGCGGCTTCTTAACTACGCAAACTTGAAACCACAACCTCTTCTGAGAACTCTCAGGGAACCTGACGTTCCTCTAGGTTGGTCAGGTAAGACTTCCTCTAGTTGGGACCCTAAAGAAACCTTTCTTACTACGATTTCGACTTCGAGGTCATGAAACCGGTGGAGTACGCTTCTTAACTGAGTAACCTTTTCTGAGACTACGACCCTCTCTAATCCCCGTCCTCCTCTTCCCCTGTCGGGTCCTACTCTACCGACCTACCGTAGTGCCTGAGCTACCTGCACTCACACTCACTTGAGGCCCTCTACCACTACCTGTCCCTCCGGACCACACGACGCTAAGTACCCCAGCGTTTCTCAGCCTGTACTGACTCGCTGACTTGACTTGACTTGACTCCGGTACCATGTACTCATAAGGACTCGACACGACAACCTCTTCCGAGAACTCTCAGGGAACGTGACGTTCCTTTAGTTTGGTCAGTTATGATTTCCTTTAGTTAGGAGTTATAAGTAACATTCCTGACTACGGCTTCGAGGTTATGAAACCGACGGACTACGTTTCTTGGTTGAGTCATCTTTTCTGGGACTACGACCCTCTTTCTAGTTTCCGTTCTCCTCTTCCCCTACCGTCTTCTAATCTACCAACATGCCGTAGTGACTGAGTTACCTGTACTCGAATTCGTTCGAGGTCCTCTACCACTTCCTGTCCCTTCGGACCACAAGACGTCAGGTACCCCAGTGTCTCAACCTGTGCTGACTCAATGACTTTTTGTTCCGGTATCATTGTACAAACTGAAAATGTAGACTCCTACACCTTTCACAATATAAGACCTACAAAAGTTTCATCTAGATTGTCTTATAAGATTACTTAACCTCCATCGTACCCTCTTTTTCTCTCCTCATTTCTAATGAGTTCTACAAAATAAATTAGAACTCTATTTCATCAACGGTAACGGAACTCTATTCTTTTCGATACCCCACCCAGTTCAAAATCCTCTTTATAACCTACTAAGTAAAAACGATATTAAAGTCTACGGTCAATCTATACCTTTCATTATACAGGAATCCATAGATTGACATATTCAGAGTTACGTCACTCCTTCTGAACCTTTCTCTGTATTTTGACTCTCAGTAGTTGTATATCCATCGTTAAATTTAGATACACTAACCTACGTAAGTGGTTTCCTCACTCCTATCTTTTCTCCGGTCCCTGCCTTAGAGTCCGGTGAAATTGTTCTAGTCTCTAGTCATTCTTAATAGTCTTCCTCGGTGACCACTCCCTTATACTTTTAGTCTTCTCAACCCACAGGACAATAGGTTCACTTTTTTCACAAAATAGTTTCTCCTTTAATAGTTGACACTTTACGACCCTCTTAATAGTCCCCCTGGTTTGTAATTATAACTTAATCGTTACCCCCCCGTAATCACTGGAAGTATTTTCGTATAAATCATCTTACCACCCGTACTTACGGTCAATCCTTTCGGTACTCTTTTATCATTTCTCCTTAAATACTCTTACCTCTTGAACCATTTTTTACAACGATATCTCGTTACCGTGTCCTCCGACACTAGTTCTGGTAGTGGTTCTTTTTCTTTACGGTTTTCCGTTTTGTCAACAGACTCCTCTGGAATGTTTATCGACACTTTTCTTCTCTTCACTTTCCGTTTCCTCTTTTCCTCTCTTTATGGGTAAACTTACATCTCAAGGTTTCTTATCGTTCCTCTCTATTCTTTCGGAAGGAGTCACTAGTTACGTTTCTTTATCTATTTTTGTTATCTTACCCTTTCTGATCTCTAGAGAAGTTCTTTTAATCTCAATGGTTCCTTTGTAAAGTACGTTTCTCCCCGAGTTATTGTTTGTCTTTACCATACCTGGATTGTCTCCATCTTCTATAATTCTTCTCCACCGTTCTTATGTGTTTTGATATGTTTTTTTAGTAGTACTGGGTCTATTGGTACTACCACACTACGAGTGGATCTCCGTCTGTAGGACCTTACACTTCAGTTCACCCGGAATCCTTCGTAGTGATACTTGTTTCGATCACCTCCATTACCTTAAGGTCACCTCGATAAAGTTTAGGACTTTCTACTACGACACTTTCACAACGTGAGTTATGCGGTCGTTTAAACCTTTTGAGTCGTCACCGGTGTCCTTACCTTTTCCAGTCAAAAGTAAGGTTAGGGTTTCTTTTCGTTACGATTTCTTACGAGTTTGATGACGTGTTGACGTGAGTAGAGTGTGTCATCTTTTTATTACGAGTTCTAAGAGGTTCGGTCCAAAGTTTTCGTACACTTGGCACTTGTCTACCAAAATCTTTTCCGTCTCCTTGGTCTCTAGTTTAACGGTTGTAGGTAACCGAATAGTTTTTTATTGAATATACGTCTCATGTAGTACTCTTTGCGACCCGAACTACCTCGCGTTCGACCTTAGTTATAACGATCCTCTTTAAAGTTATTGGAGTCTATACGTCTACTGTGTCTTGAATACCGTCTTTCACTTCTTCTTGATTTTTCGGAGAACTACTTTCACTTTCTCCTCTCACTTTTTCAACCGAATTTCGAGTCGTAAGTCTTTTGATTCTAATACCGTAGATCAGGGTAGTGAAGTACCGTTTATCTATCCCTTTGTCACTGTTAGATATAAATAAATAAATAAATGACACGAGGTTTTAGTAACGTCTACTACTGACGTCGGTATTTTAATTATCTGTGAATGAGAAACCTTCTTTTCAATACTGGTTGGATCTATCATATAATTTTCCGTCTCTGTAATGAAACGGTTGTTTCTAGGTAGATCAGTTTCGATACCAAAAAGGTCATCAGTACATATCTCAACCTGATATTTCTTTCGACTCGTAACTTCTTAACTACGAAAACTTGTCACAGCAACCATTTCTGAGAACTCTCGAGGAACCTGACGTTCCTCTAGATTGGTCAGGTAGGATTTCCTCTAGTCAGGACTTACAAGTAACCTTCCTGACAACGACTTCGACTTTGAAGTCATAAAACCGGTGGACTACGCTTCTCGACTGAGTAAACTTCTCAGACTACGACCCTTTTAACTTTCACCCTCCTCTCCCCCTTCTGTCTCTTACTCTACCAACCTACCGTGGTGGTTGAGTTACCTGTATCCAAACTCATTTGAGGTCCTCAACCACTACCTGGTCCTCCGGACCGTACGACGTCAGGTACCCCAGTGTTTCTCAGCCTGTGTTGACTCCAGCCTTGAGTTGAGTATTTCGTTTCCAATGGTTAACCCTGGCAAGAAGAGTACCCTTTAAACCAGTACAGACCTCTGTAAGAAACTACAGTATTGACACCGACCTCCCACGATGAGAGTTGATTCACTGTCCTCTGTTCTTATAACAATTTGTAGAAAGTCATGTCTTCTGGTAGGAAGTGCTTTCGTAGGTCTAGTAAGAGGTAAGAAGGAGTACTTTTGTAACGAAACTTTGATAAAGTCGAAAGAGAGTCCGGATGAGAAATACGACATCAATAGATTGTGGGAGACCCATTAATGGGGAGTAAAAATCTTCTAAATTTGAGAGCTAAGTGAGAATGAGGAACTCGGTGAGGGTAGACCTAAGAATGACTAAAGTCATAGGTGTATCTTTTAGGAAGATTATCAGCACCGAAGGGTCCAGGAACTTAAAGAAAGGAAGTCACTCGAACAAGAGGTCGAGTAATGAAGGTGTCAGGGAGAGACACTTTCAGAAACAACAACGGTCAGTGACGTTTGGGAGGTATTTGACAAAGT
This sequence comes from Capra ibex, assembly GCA_006410555.1. Taxonomy (NCBI): domain Eukaryota; kingdom Metazoa; phylum Chordata; class Mammalia; order Artiodactyla; family Bovidae; genus Capra; species Capra ibex. The sequence goes on from SJYO01046538.1 coordinate 65,998,907, forward strand.
TCTTCCGATCAAAAACTGGTAACAGGAGATAGAAAAGTCCGTTAAATGACAAGTCTGAGGTAAGTACACTAAAGAACCCTAGGATTTAAATAAAAGATTGTGTAAATTTAACAAAGAGTAGGTGAAGTACAGGAGTGAAAAGAGAAATGGATCAGTTTAGTAAGATATGTTAAAAAGAAGGAGTAAACAAGAGGACATGAAGACTTCGACTTAATAGAGTGAACTTAAAACACTGGTATTTGAAGTTCTAATAATCACAAGGAACATTATTAAGATGGAAAGGAATGAAATAATTGGGAAGATTGTTAGTATAAAAGAGTTTGGGAATATAAGGGGGTGGTTGGAAACGATATAAAAGTTAACTACTGGAAAAAGAGATAAAGTACCTATTTACTAAGAGTCTGATCTTGAAGAAGTTCGAAGAAGATAGTACAGATGGACGAGTCGTTGTAAATATGAATGTATGAATCGAAAAAGGAGACCATAATTTTGACTTAAGAGACTTAGGGAGTTAGATTCCAATCGGAGAAGTCAATCTGTGAACTGAGGTGAATAAAAGTCAAAGATTAAAAAATGTTAAAGAGAAAATCTCTTCGAAATTAAAACACAGATAAACGTCTAATTTTTTTAATAGAAGTCAAAATGATTCAAATATAATCTAGATACCACTATGGGAAGTCATTAAGACCTTTTTCTCAAGATAATAGAGAACCTAGGTACCTTTTATATCTATTATAGGTAACAGTTCTGTAAGACCCTGAAACCTACTAATAATCTTAAATAGGGAAACAGGAGGTACAGTGAATTACGTCAAGTTATGAAAAAAGAGACACATGTTGTAAGATTCGTTAAAGAATTTTAGACGGATGACAAGTGATTAAAAGAGAACCGGACAAAAGATTAGAAGACGTATTAAGAAGTGAAATCAAAATTTAAACAATTGTAAAAATAAGGAAAATCTTTTCGTGTTACCGGTTGAAGAACGTATAAATTTCAAGATCTGTGGGTTTTCCGACATAAAAAGAGACTATAGGATCACTAAAAACCACGAACGAAAAGGAAGACCTCTTCCTTTACCGTTGGGTGAGGTCATAAGAACGGACCCTTTAGGCTGAGTCGTTGAAGTGAAAAGGAAGTATACACAAGCGTGATGAAGATTGAAATAGTCTCAGGGAATTAAAAAACATCCGAGTAAGTTAATAAATTTTGTAAAGAAGACGGGTTAGGGTGAGAGAAAGTTTAAAATTGTTTGTAAAAGTGCAATCACAGACTTACAAAAGTTGTAGAGATAAGATGGGATCACTATCTTTACTTTCAGGGTATTTAAGAAAGGTTGTCAATTAAAAATTGTGGGAGGGGTAAGTCATTCTCTCTTTTTTACGATTTTGACATTCCGTGTCAAGACGTTCGATACCGGGTACCCGGTTTAGTTCAGGAAACAGAGAAAAACATACCGGATACTTGATTCTTATTAAAAATTGTAAGATGTTCTCACTTTTTGTTCATCATAAAACACTGTACGTTTTCAATGTATGTTAAGTGTAAAGTCACGGGTATTTATCTCAAAATGACCTTATGTGAATTCGTGTAAACGAATACACAACGGATATCAACGAAATTGTGATGTCACCGTCTCAACTCAACACTGTCTATGTCGCACCGGGACTTTCGGATTTTATAAATGATAAACCGGAAAATACCTTTTCAAAATATCTGGAGACGATATTTCTTTATGGAAAGTACAAATGGGTCATGTTCCTCAACTCTGAATTTTAACGATTCTTTCTCTATCAAAGAAACATTAAGTACTCATATCCACAAATAAATAAGGTTTAATAAAGAAAAAGTTTGTGAGGAGTCTAAGAGAAACTGTGACTACTAGTTATAAACGTACTATGTTTAGTGTAATAAAAATTACGACATGAGAAGAACTATACAATGACTCTAATAGAAACGGTATACCATTGGTCGTCTCGATACTTCAAAGATTGATACAACAAGGAGGGTAAATGTGAACGGTAAAAAAATTTTGTCTTGCACAGGTTTAAGATATCCCACATCCTCAAAAGGTAAATGAGACGTCTTCGTACAATGTACTCCTCCTTTATTTTAGATGTCGAATATACGTAATTTTACCGAAAGAAATAAAGACCCTCAATTTTTGTAAAACAGTCTATTGAATTTTATTGGAATGAGGAAACCATCTTTAACCTGAAGGTCGTCGGCTACCCTTTCGACAACAGACCTCCTCCCTTACTAGACTTGTCAATGACATTTCATAGGGATCAGTAGTCGGAACAGTATTTACACGGACCTTATTAGAAGGTATCATATAAAAATTTAGAAAGTACGTCAGATTACTCTAAAGATTCAGTTAGACACATCTATTTGAATTTAATCTCTTTAATTTATTGGAGAAGGGGGGGGTTGTGCAAAACTCAAAGGTAATTTGTTATTGTCATCATTAAATTATTCGGTAAAGATCGTATCTCTTCTCTGGGACCTCCCTAAGACTTGGTGTTTATAAATCACCCTTACGTTATAAGAAGACATGAACCCCAATGTAATCTCTTAATTTGACTTTATCCCAACAAAGACCTACTCAACTTCCATTAATTCGTCACCCGGTTTCTCGGAGCCTTTGTCCTCAGTTCCTGTCCCATTTAAACGTCCTTCCCATCGTCGTAACGTCTAGGTTCGAAATTCCCTCCATTTGTTTCTGTAAAGTCTCTGTTTCATCTTTTTATTGGTGCACCGACAAGTGTCGTTCCTACCGTCCATCTTCAGAATATACACTACGACAACACTTATAAAGTATACCCGGTTCTAGGTCGACAACCGAAAAGGAAAAACTCAGACCGATTAAATTTACTCTAAATAAGGACAGTCATAGTATGACAAAATCTTTTACGGTGTTGTTTTTCACTTAAGATTGTTCTAGAGCCCGTTTTCAATCCTGAGAGGACCATGCTGACCTCTCCCACCTATGTCTCGTCCTTAGGAAGACCGTTTTAGGGTCCCTCTTAAAGGAGAGTAATATTTATAGAGAAGGTAAAAAAAAAATTTGAATTTATCAATCGGAGTAGATCTGGTCACCGAGTGTTAAGACCAACAATCTTAGTGGAGACCTTGACTGTACATGTGTGTGTGTGTGGGGGTGTGGGTTTCAAGATGGAATTTGGTGAATCCAGACTTAAAGACCCACATCCCCTCTAGGTTCGTCGTAACTGTCAAAATTTTCGAGGGACCCTTTAAGATTACACGTCGGTCCGAATTCTTGACAACTGGATGTGCCCTCAAATAGGTTGATACCCTGACAGGACACCGAGTATCCTACAAGTCCTCGTAAGAACCAGCGAGGTGATCCACGGTCATCGTGAGAGGAGGGGTAATTGAACACCGTTGATTTCTAAAGAGGTCCGTAACAGTTTAAGAGGGATCTCCGTTTTAACAGGAGGTCAACTCTTAGTGACTAATTCAGGTTTACTTTGATCCTTATTAGTCTATCCACGAGACTCTGTGTAAGGTCAAGGAAATTCCTCTTCTTCTGTTGAATGTATTTTGTAGTATGATTTAAGTCAATGTAACTTTCAATCATATCGGTGATACCTTTTGTCGTATCTTTAAGAAGTTTTTGAGTTTTTATCTTAATGGTATGTTGGGTCGTCAAGGTGAAGACCCATGGATAGACTTCCTTTACTTTAGTTCTAGAACTTCCCTATAGACGTGAGAATACAAGTAACGTCGTAATGAGTGTTCCCGTTTCTATATTTTTATTACATTCATAGGTGGTTACCTATTTATCTATTTCCTTTATACCGTATGTATCTTGCCTTTTAATAAGTCGGTACTCTTTCTTCTCTTGGGACGGTAAACTTTGTTGTACGTACCTGGAACTCCTATGATACGATTCATTTATTCAGTCTGTCTCTTTTTATTTATGAGATAGTAGAATCTTTTTCGTCTCCTTGGTCNTTTGTAGTATGATTTAAGTCAATGTAACTTTCAATCATATCGGTGATACCTTTTGTCGTATCTTTAAGAAGTTTTTGAGTTTTTATCTTAATGGTATGTTGGGTCGTCAAGGTGAAGACCCATGGATAGACTTCCTTTACTTTAGTTCTAGAACTTCCCTATAGACGTGAGAATACAAGTAACGTCGTAATGAGTGTTCCCGTTTCTATATTTTTATTACATTCATAGGTGGTTACCTATTTATCTATTTCCTTTACACCGTATGTATCTTACCTTTTAATAAGTCGGTACTCTTTCTTCTCTTGGGACGGTAAACTTTGTTGTACGTACCTGGAAGTCCTATGATACGATTCATTTATTCAGTCTGTCTCTTTTTAATTATGAGATAGTAGAATCTTTTCCGTCTCCTTGGTCTCTAGTTTAACGGTTGTAGACGATCTAGTAACTGTTTGGTTCTCTCAAGGTCTTTTTGTAGATAAAGACGAAATAACTGATACGGTTTCGGAAACTGACACACCTAGTGTTATTTGACACCTTCTAAGACTTTCTGTACCCTTATGGTCTGGCGGACTGGACGGAGAACTCTTTGGACATACGTCCAGTCCTTCGTTGTCAATCTTGACCTGTACCTTGTTGTCTGACCAAGGTTTATCCTCTTCCTCATACAGTTCAGATATATAACAGTGACACGAATAAATTGAATATACGTCTCATGTAGTACTCTTTACGACCCGTCCTACTTCGTGTTCGAGCTTAGTTCTAAAACCCTCTTTATAGTTATTGGAGTCTATACGTCTACTGTGGTGGGAATACTATCTTTCACTTCTTGATTTCTCGGAGAACTACTTTCACTTTCTCCTCTCACTTTTTCAACCGAATTTAGAGTTGTAAGTCTCTTGATTTAGTACCGTAGGCCAGGGTAGTCAAGTACCGTTAATCTACCCCTTTGTCACAGTCTGAAATAAAAAGACCCGAGGTTTGATTGACGTCTATCACTGACGTCGGTACTTTAATTTTCTGCGAATGAGGAACCTTCTTTTCAATACTGGTTGGATCTATCGTATAATTTTCCGTCTCTGTAATGAAACGGTTGTTTCCAGGCAGATCAGTTCCGATACCATAAAGGTCACCAGTACATACCTACACTCTCAACCTGATATTTCTTTCGTCTCACGGTTTCTTAACCACGAAAACTTGACACCACAACCTCTTCTGAGAACTCTCAGGGAACCTGACGTTCCTCTAGGTTGGTCAGGTAGGATTTCCTCTAGTCAGGACCTACAAGTAACCTTCCTGACTACAACTTCGACTTTGAGGTTATGAGACCGGTGGAGTACACTTCTCAACTGAATGACCTTTTCTGAAACTGCGACCTTCCCTAACCCCCGTCCTTCTCTTCCCCTGCTGTCTCCTACTCTACCGACCTACCGTAGTGTCTGAGCTACCTGCACTCAGACTCACTTGAGGCCCTCAACCACTACCTGTCCCTCCGGACCACACGACGCTAAGTACCCCAGCATTTCTTAGCCTGTGTTGACTCACTGACCTGACTTGACTTGAATAAATATACACCTTAGATTCTTTCTAAACATTTTAATCTCATTTTACCACCAAAGGTACCCGACCTTCCACTCCCTTTACCCTTCTATGACCCGTTTACCATGTTTGAAAAATAATATTTTGTTTAAAACCCCTAAATTATGTTTTGGACCCCTGACATTAATCGTTATCATATAATATATGAACTATCAACGATTCTACCTAAAATTTACAAGAATGGTGTGTGTGTGTGTGTGTGTGTGTTTATGTATGTATGTATGTATATTTACCTTCAATATAGTCCACTGTCTACACGATTGATCGGAGTAACACCATTAGTAAAGTGTTTATAACACACATAGTTTAGTAGTGTAACATATGGAATTTGATGTACTGTAATATACAGTTAAGATGGAGTTATTTCGACCTTTTTTTAAGTCTATGTGACTCATTATATCTGTTATATCCAAGATATAAAAAGAGTATAAAAATATAATAAGAAGTACTTAGATGTTTCTATCGAGGAAGTAAACTTTTATTGGGGAAGTTATAAAATTAATATAATATAAAATATGGTACGTAAGATAAAATGAATATCAAAATACACTCACCACAATTATATCTTTTTCTTAAGGACCAATGGATTAGGTACTCAGTCTACTAGTTGACTATATGAAATTTTTCCTTCAAATCGTCTCTTACAGGTTATTCCCATACCTTTTGTCTTAGGGTATGAGGTGTTCCCAAAATCCTTCGTTTTATCCTGTACCACTAATACTACTCATACACAGTTTATGACGGGATTTGTGAAATGTACCAAACAGAAAAATTTTGTAAGTGTTTATTGAGATACTTCTAATTATGGTAGATGACCATTCTTGATACAAGTATAAATGTTGGTTAAAAGGGACGAACCCTCTGTGACACCATATTACCCTTCTTTTGAATCTTTCTGGACGTAAACTTAGGACTAATATAGTTAACAATCTAGAAACAGGAACCCAGTCAATATGTAAAACCAAGGTAAAGGATCATAAATTCTACTTTTATAGTTTCGAGAATACACACTATGAATATTTAGTACGTATGTTCTGTGTTTATTATAGACCGCTACCAACCGTATTTTATAATCTAAGGAAAAATACTTCATGACTGATAAGATCCATCTAAAAAGAGGAAATTGGGAGTGTTGTATACACACTAAATTTATAATAATGAAACAAAATGTGAACTTTGTTTTTAAATCTTTTTAATTTATTGAACAAACTTCTGTTCGAGATTCAGTGTCCCAGTCTGAAACTTGGGTCCGTTAGTGGACTCACTCTTTTGACTCTACCTTTTGACGGATAATCCATAGGAATTCAGGAGAAATTCGTCGTGTACCTATGAAAAATAAACACATAAGATAACGACTAGTGACGAAGGATCCACCGAGTCCCCATTTCTTAGACGAACGGTGACGTCCTCTACGTCCAAAGTAGGGGACCCAACCCTTCTAGGGGACCTCTTCCCTTACCGATGGGTGAGGTCAAAAGTACTGATCCTTTATGGTACCTATCTCCTCGGATATCCCGATATCAGGTATCCTAGCGTCTTCTCAGTCTATGTTGAATGACTGATTTGTTGTCGTTGACGACTGGTGATGTCCTATGAGATATCACGTCAAGTCAAGTCAACGAGTCACCACAGACTGAGATACACTATGGTGTTTGACATCGAGTGGTCCGAAGGGACAGGTAGTGGTTGTGGGTCTCCAATGAGTTTGAGTACAGGTAACTCAGCCACTACGGTAGGTTGGTAGTGTAGGAGAAAAGGGGGAAAAGGAGGACGGAAGTTAGAAAGTGTCGTAGTCCCAGAAAAAATCACTCAGTCAAGAAGGGTAGTCCATCGGTTTCATAACCTCAAAGTCGAAGTCGTAGTCAGGAAGGTTACTGATAAGTCCTGACTAAAGGAAATCCTGTCTGACCAACTTAGAGGAACGTGGGGTTCCCTGAGAGTTCTCAGAAGACGTTATGGTGTCAATTTTTCGTATTTAAGAAGTCATGAGTCGAAAGAAATATCAGCTTGAGAGTGTAGCTATGTACTGGTGACCTTTTTGGTATGGAAACTGATCTGCCTGGAAACAACCGTTTCATTACAGACGAAAAATTATACGACGGATCCAACCAGTATTGAAAAGAGGGTTCCTCGTTCGTAGAAAATTAAAGTACCGAAGACAGTGGTAAACGTCGCTAAAACCTCGGTTCTTTTCTTTTTACAGACAGTGACAAAGGGAACAAAGGGGTAGATAAACGGTACTTCACTACCCTGACCTACGGTACTGAAATCAAAAGACTTACAACTCAAAATTCTGTTGAAAAAGTGAGAGGAGAAAGTGAAAGTAGTTCTCCGAGAAAGCAAGGAGAAGTGAAAGACGGTATACCCACCACAGTAGACGTATAGACTCCAATAACTATAAAGAGGGTCGTTAGAACTAAGGTCGAACACGAAGTAGGTCGGACCGTAAAACGTACTACATGAGACGGATACTTAATTTATTAGTCCCACTGTTATACGTCAGAACTACATGAGGAAAGGGTTAAACCTTAGTCAGACAACAAGGTACAGGTCAAGATTGACAACGAAGAACTGGACGTATATCTAAAGAGTCCTCCGTCCAGTCCGTCAGACCATAAGGGTACAGAAAGTCTTAGAAGGTGTCAAATACCACTAGGTGTGTAAGTTTACCAAACCGTATCAGTTATTTCGTTTTTATCTACAAAAAGACCTTGAGAGTGAAAAAACTGCTAGGTAGCCTACAGCCGTTAAATTAGAGACTAAGGAGACGAAAAAGATTTACGTCGAACTTGTAGACCTTGAAGTTTATGACAACTTCGGACCGAACCTCTTAGAACTCGTAATGAAATGATCGTACACCCCATTCACGTTAACACACCATTAAACGTGTAGGAAACCGTAACTCAAAGAAACCCTAATCTTACTTTTGACTGGAAAAGGTCAGGACACAGATGACTCCTCAAAAGGTCTAAACGGCCGTAAAACTCACATTGTGAAAGTGTCGTAGTAGAAAATCCTAAACTTTATCGAGTCGACCTTAAGATAGTGGAGATGATCGAAACGAACATTACAACGAAGGATTCCGGGTGAACTGAAGTGTAAGGTCCTACAGACCGAGATCCACTCACTAGTGTGATAACATCAATAGACCCAGTACTGCTAGAAAAACATATCAAGAAGACACATAAGAACGGTGGAGAACTATAGAAGACGAAGACCATCCAGGAATGGTAAAGACAGTAAATAACACGAGTAGAAACATACTTTACAAGAGAACCATAAAGATTAAAAGAACTTCTCTAGAGATCAGAAAGGGTAAGATAACAAAAGGAGATAAAGAAACGTAACTGGTGACTCCTTCAGAAAGAATAGAGAGGAACGATAAGAAACCTTGAGACGTAAGTTTACCCATACAGAAAGGAAAAGAGGAAACGTTTTTACTTTTTATATCTTAATTTATGTGAATTTTTGATATAAAAATTAGTAATACCTGAGGTTTCTAATAGTCCTGACTTCAAAAGAATCGGAAAAAGAACTGAATAAAAAATCGAATAAGCCCTCTTTAGGAAATCTACGTGTAAGGATATTAAAATAAGAATTCTTCCCACCTCTCAAAAAAACTTAAAAGAGGGTAAAAAGGAAAACGAGGTCTTCTAGAGAAAAACCTTTTCTTATTCACACTTTAACACCGTCAATTCTTATTTGAGATACGGATTTTAGGGTGACAAAGGATTAAAAACGTTTTCTATCTAAATCAAGTCCGACCAGGTGTTCAGAGTCTAGTCACTAGTTCAATTAGACACAAAACTCTTATTCAGTCCTACAGATTTCCCTCTCACTAAAGGTTTATCTATTAGTATGGAATAATACTAATCACAAGTAGTCAACCTACAGTGTTTTGTTTTCAGTTCAATTTCTCAAAGTGTCTTTAGGGTTTTGTTTGGGGTTTATATTAAACGGTCTTTGACGTCTTTTTGTTCGACTATTTTTCCTATTTCCCTTTTCTCTTTTCTGCGGTACAAAAGTATGTAAGAGAAATGACAAAATAGCCAATGTTAGTCCTTCTGATTCTTTCATGTCGTGAAAAAAAGTTACGGAACCTACCAAATGAGTCAATGGTATCTTGAAAGGACACGGAGCAAGCAATCCAGGGTGACATCACTAATGGTGACTTAGTACACGTAGGAATTAAAAGAGTGAAAAAGGTCGTAAAATTTAAAGTCACTTTAGGTCTATAAACTAAAGGTCTTGACTATGTAAAACCTTTATAATGGTATCTTTTATTAACTGTTTCTAATTTAATCACCATCTTTAATCTCACATATACCACTATGTGAGAAGTTTTCACATAATTGTATTACTTTCCTTAAAATGATCTAAAAATTCTTCATTTAAAGAGATGTATATAGAAAAGTTTTACTTGTGTTCTTCTTAATTAGTATTCCTCTTCTGGACTACTCTCTCTCCAAATACCTACTCTCCTTGTCTCTTTCTTATGAATTTAAAATTTTTTTAAAATAACGAGTCAAAAGATAGGTTTGTAATATACCTAAAATCAGTTTTTCTGTCATCTTAAGACCCCTGTAGAAAAAGAAATTTGAAAAGAAATGATCATTCACTTTTCACACTATAACTATGATAAAATTCCGATTCGTATCCTAAAAGTCTATAATGTCAAGGTACACTATTTTAGAACAGATTGGAAATGAATCTATTTAAGTATCTTAATTCGAATAAAAAAAACATATATAAATACCTTTGTTACTTAATAAAACGTTATTTGATGGTATAATTGACATCTTTGCAAGTACCCCAATAAACTGTATTAATAATGTGTGTGTCAGGAACGGAGAAACAGAATTAGAACAAGATAACGTCAATTGACTGTTGAAACAACTCAGTAAGAATAATGGAAATACAAAACGTGATGACTTGGACCTTGAGTACAGTAACTACACAATTGTCAGAATAGTCGTGTAGACGAAACGAGACTCTTATCATTCGTAGTGGTAATTTAAACAATAATCGGGATACACAGTACTGAAGTTCGAAGTCTTACAGTTTGACTTTGGGTATGGTAATATTATACCACTTAAGGTGTCCATTTACTGAAAGATTATACTTATCAATCTTTTTAGATACTATTGTGATTCCATGACAAATAAGTTAATAAAAGGTTTCAGAAACTCGGATACTTCGTTCTTACAAAAGTGTCAACGAATCTTCACTAGACCGTCACTATATCCTTCCAGTTCTCTACCCCGAAACCCCATCTGTCTGGAACCGATGTGGTGAACCATCGACGAATTGGAACTCACTAAATAAATTGGAGAGACTTGGAGTCTAAGAAGTAGATATTTTACGTCTATGATGGAATGACATATCACAACTTGACTTTAACTTACCTGTTAATAAAATCTCGTGAATCGTAGGTTAATAATAACGATAATTATAAAAGGAACGAAACGTGAGAGGAGTATAAATACTTTTGAATCAAGTATGTAACTCCGTCAAACGGATTTTCATATTAGATCTATCGAATTTCGAGACTATTACTATTATTTCTATCGACTGTAAGTGACATGAAAAATTAATAATCTAAAAAACGTTGAAACCTGGATAAGACCGGTTCTATTCTATCGTTTCTACTCTAAACAGGAAGACGAATTTTATTGATTTATTTGGCTCTGATCATATATTGTCAAAAGTTCTGTAACATGTACTTCTCCTCTCTATTGGAGACTCTCTACTCTTTGTTAACACCACTCGGGATGTTAAAGGGATCGAATGACTGAACTGTCGTAGAGCAACGGTACCATGTCCCTCTCCCTTCAGGTACAGATGGGGTCCTCTGAAAGACTCGACTCTTCTGTTTCCACCCTTCACACCCCTCTAATTCTTTCGATCTCAAATGTCCCGTCTCATAGTCTCTTCTCCCTCCACATGTCTCTTGAGAGATCTAGACGTCTCTAAGGAGGAATTCATAACTTGTCTTATGATTAATCGTGTACGTATACTTCTTTGACTCCGTACCCTCTTTCTTATCGGACCTTTTTAATTCCCCTATCATCGACTATGAGTATATTCTGGTCGTTGTTACGGAGAAGGGTGATCGGTCTGGAGCTTTAAGTGCTCCGTAAACTCATTTGTGAGCTTCTAAAGTTGGGTCATCACTCTTTAGTAATTGGGATCAAATTTACGACGAGACCAAGACGGACTGTTTACAATTTTCTTTTCGGGGTCTCCTAGATTAACAAAGGTGCGTGTCAGACCCGTTTGACGTTCTCATCAATAACTGTATTTTTTTATACCGTGGTCTGTTCTATTTTAAATGTTTCAGATCGTAGGGGGGGGGTTTAATCTTTCGAATATTGATCTTTCATGGTAGGTATTACTCTCTTTAATGAACTAAATTTGACTAGTTCTTGACTGTGTTTATAATCCGAATTGTCTCCAACTATAATCTTGTCACAAAGACTAACGTAAGATATACAAGTCTTTCGATCTCCTTTCTAATTTGTACAATTTATGTCCATACTTTCTATAAAAATTTATAAGTTTAACTTGAAGATATCTACTTTCGATGCTACAGACTCTACTTTTCATGTGACCTACCGTAATAACTACCCTGTAACGTCTACTTTTGTGACTATGTAAAATTCTGTGTCTTCAGATAGATTTTACTTTGTGTCTCCCCCTTTTTCTCATTAGTATTATCGTTAATAATAATATTGAAGTATATGTGATAAAATTCAAACACATATACCTCAAGGACTTTCCCCACCCCGTCTTTTTATAAACTTCTTTATTACATTTCAAAGGTCAACATATTTGGGTTTTTACGTTCTTCGAGTTACTCTTCTTTACTCTTCTAGAATCTTTAACGGTCTGTTGTTCTATGTAATGTACATCTCTTTGTGTCTACTCCTAATGACATCGAAAGAGTAACGTTTGTTGTGTTCATTTTTCACCTCTTTGTAGAAATCATATGACTTTCTTTTTAGACTGATGGATCTCAAGATACGGATCATGTTCGTAGAAAGTTCTTATTGCTACCACTTTTTTTCTGACTTCTTATACTTTCTTTCAGGAAGTCCATCTTCCTTATACTACGGTATACAATTATGTCTCGATTCGTTTCCTTATAACATTTGTATAAATTTCTCTTCTTCAACAGTCTTACTTATTTTTCTTCTCGGTTGATATGCAATGGGTATATTTTATATGAAATTTATATTTCTGTGACTACCTAATTTTCATTTTTTCATCTTTTCTAAGGATTATTGTTCTTAATGGTTTTTTCGACTTCACCGATATAATTCAAGTCAGTTTTATCTCAAATTTCTCAAAATATTACGAAGACCAACACATATAACTCCCTCCCTTCATCTCTTTTTCTATACCCCCTTGTTTCACTCTTTCTTTAAAATTCCTTAGTCCCAAACGGTTAAGGTTTTAAATGTTCCGTCCGACTGTTCGATCCCTGGGTCCTCAACTACATCAGAACTTAGACCTACCTCAGACTTCCGTTTTAAGGAAAAAAGGACCCCTTAGACAGAAAAGAGAATTCCGAAAGTCGACTTGTCTACTTCAAGTGAGAGTAATATTTCCCATTAGATGAAATAAGTTTCAAATTTGTAATTAGTACAGAATTTTTTTACGGAGTTTCGTTATAGATCTGACTACAAACTGGTCTGTTACCCCATTAATATCGGATCAATTCGACTGTATATTTTAATTGGTAGTGTTCATCCATTATAAAAATCTAAGTAAAAAATATACTTTATTCGAGTCCGAGTCTTTCTATAGAACGAACACCTGTGTACTGATCATTCATCGTTTTGACTCTAAGTTTGATTCCCTCGGAAGGAGACCTTTTATAAGAGAATTAGTAATACATTTGACTATTTAAATTTACAAAGTTCTATCTTAATAGAGGAAGAAACTATGTCTGAGGTAAATTGTTTTAAGAGAAAATCTACTATATATCTCTGTAAGTGGTTTAGAGAGACATCATGTCTAAACTCCCGATTGACCATATGGAATCTATTTTACATTCACTCTAATCTAATAAGATAATACTCCGAATAATCTCATACTCAGAAACGAATCGGATAATGTTTTACTCCAGGTGACCTCTTCCCTTATCGTTTGGTGAAGTCATAAGACGGAACTTTTGTGGTACTTGTTATACTTTTCCGTTTTTCTATCCCGTGAACTTTTTACTTGAGGGGTCCAACCATCGACGGGTTATATGATGACCTTTAGTCACCTCTTTATTGAGGTCTTTCTTACTTCTCTGTCTCGGTTTCGTTTTTGTTGTGGGTCAACACCACCTACACTGACCACTACCTTTGTTCCAGACTACGACATTTCTCGTTATAACGTTGTCGAGTCAAGTCAAGTCAACGAGTCTGTACAGGTTGAGAAACGCTGGGGTACTTAGTGTCGTGTGGTCCGAAGGGACAGGTAGTGGTTAAGGACCTTAAGTGAGTTTGAGTACAGGTAGCTCAGTACTACAGTAGGTCGGTAGAGTAGGAGACAGTAGGGGAAGAAGAGGACGGGGGTTAGGGAGGGTCGTAGTCTCAGAAAAGGATACTCAGTTGCGAAACGTTGTCCACCGGTTTCATAACCTCAAAGTCGAAATCGTAGTCAGGAAAGTTACTCGTGGGTGCTGACTAGAGGAAGTCTTACCTGACCAACCTAGAGGAACGTCAGGTTCCCTGACAGTTGTCAGAAGAGGTTGTGGTGTCAAGTTTTCGTAGTTAAGAAGTTACGAGTCGAAAGAAGTGTCAGGTTGAGAGCGTAGGTATGTACTGGTGATATTTTTATATCGGAACTGATCTCCCTGGAAACAACCGTTTCATTACAGAGACGAAAACTTATACGATAGATCCATCCAGTATTGAAAGGAAGGTTCCTCATTCACAGAAAATTAAAGTACCAACGTTAGTGGTAGACGTCATTCAAACCTCGGGTCTTTTTATTTCAGACTGTGACAAAGGTGACAAAGGGGTAGATAGACGGTACTTGACTATCCTGGTCTACGGTACTAGAAGCAAAAGACTTACAACTCGAAATTCGGTTGAAAAAGTGAGAGAAGAAAGTGAAAGTAGTTCTCCGAAAAATCAAGGAGAAGTGAAAGACGGTACTCCCACACAGTAGACGTATAGACTCCAATAACTATAAAGAGGGTCGTTAGAACTAAGGTCGAACACGAAGAANCAGTATTGAAAGGAAGGTTCCTCATTCACAGAAAATTAAAGTACCAACGTTAGTGGTAGACGTCATTCAAACCTCGGGTCTTTTTATTTCAGACTGTGACAAAGGTGACAAAGGGGTAGATAAACGGTACTTGACTATCCTGGTCTACGGTACTAGAAGCAAAAGACTTACAACTCGAAAATCGGTTGAAAAAGTGAGAGAAGAAAGTGAAAGTAGTTCTCCGAAAAATCAAGGAGAAGTGAAAGACGGTACTCCCACACAGTAGACGTATAGACTCCAATAACTATAAAGAGGGTCGTTAGAACTAAGGTCGAACACGAAGAAGGTCTGGTCGCAAAGGTTACTACATGAGACGTATCTTCAATTTATTCGTCCCACTGTTATATGTCGGAACTGTATGAGGAAAAGGATAAACCTTAGTCAGACAACAAGGTACAGGTCAAGATTGACAACGAAGGACTGGACGTATATCCAAAGAGTTCTCCGTCTAGTCCACAAGACCATAAGACTAGAGAAAGTCTTAAAAGGTGTCAAATAACACTAGGTGTGTAAGTTTACCAAACCGTATCAATTATTTCTTCTTTATCTACAAAAAGACCTTGAGAGAACGATAAAACTACTAGGTCGTCTACAACCGTCAAACTAGAGACCAAGGAGACGGAAAAGATTTTGGTCGAACTTGTAAACCTTCAAGTACCAAGTGCATAACGACTTCTGACCGAACCTCTTAAAAATCGTAATGAAAATGATTGCACACTCTACTCACGTTAACACGTCATCAAGCTCGTAAGAAATCGTAACGGAAAGAAACCCTAACTTTACTTTTGAGAGGAAAAGGTCGGGACACCGGTAACGACTTAAAAGGTTTAAACGACCGTATAACTCACATCGTGAAAGTGTCGTAGTAGAAAGTCCTAAACTTTATCGAGTTGACCTTAAGACAGTGGAGGTGATCGAAACAAGCATCACTACGAAAGATTCCGGGCGAACTGAAGTGTGAGGTCTTACAGACCGAGATCCACTCACTAGAGTGGTAGCTCTAATAGACCCAGTACTTCGAGATAAAACATGGCAAGAAGACACATAAGAACGGTGGAGAAGAATTATAGAAGACCAAGACAATCCAGGTATGGTAAAGACAGGAAATAGTTCGGATAGAAGAGTACTTTACAGGGGAATATAAAGATTAAAAGAACTTCTCTAGAGATCAGAATGGACAAGACAACAAAGGGAGATAAAGAAACGTAACTAGTGACTCCTTCCGAAAGAATAAAGAGGAACAATAAGAAACCTTGAGACGTAAGTCTACGAATATACAAAGGAAAAGAGGAAACGAAAAACGAAGAGGAGAAAAGTGTCGATAAACATTCCGGAGAAGTCTGTTTTCCGGAAACAAAAAAAACGTAAATAAAAGGTACCCCTACCAGAACTAGGGACAGAGGACATGTCACAGTGCTTGGAGTTAGGTATCAAGTAGTCCGTGAGATAGTCAGTCAAGATTAGGGAATTTAGATAAAGAGTCAAGATGACATATTAGTATTCCCTAAACTAAATCCGGGATGGACTTACTAGATCACCAAAAGAGATGAAAGAAGTTAAATTCAGACTTAAACCGTTATTCCTCGAGGACTAGACTCGTTGTCAGTCGAGGGTCAGAACAAAAACAACTGGCATATCTCGAAGAGGTAGAAACCGACGTTCCTTATATTAGTTAGACTAAAACCACAACTGGTAGACCACTACAGGTACACATCTCAGAAGAGAACACAACAACCTTCTCCTACAAACGATACTGGTCACATAAGAGAACCGTTTTGAGATAATCGGAAACGGGACGAGTAAGGTATCAGGTTCTAGTTTAAACGGACAATGAGGTCCACAAAGAACTGAAGGATGAAAACGTAAGGTCAGGGGACATTACTTTACCTGTAGAAAAAACCCACAATCAAGATTTTCCAGAACATCCAGAAGTGTGTCGACAAGTTGAAGTCGGAGAAGTCGTAATGACCAACCCCGTATCTGAACCTAATGACACTATAACTTACCAAACGGAACCTTTACTTGTCTCTAGCAAGACAGTAAAAACTCTAACGTAGGTAACAGCGGGACGAATAACTTGAATGTACGTCTTATGTAGTACTCTTTGCGACCTGACCTTCTTCGTCTTCGACCTTAGTTCTAACGGCCCTCTTTATAGTTATTGGAGTCTACACGTCTACTGTGGTGGGAATACCGTCTTTCACTTCTCCTTGATTTTTCGGAGAACTACTTTCACTTTCTCCTCTTACTCTTTCAACCGAATTTCGAGTTGTAAGTCTTTTACTTCTAGTAACGTAGGCCAGGGTAGTGAAGTACCCTTATCTACCCCTTTGTCACCTTTGTCACAGTCTGAAATAAAAAACCCGAGGTTTTAGTGACGTCTGCCACTGACGTCGGTACTTTAATTTTCTGCGAATGAGGAACCTTCTTTTCAATACTGGTTGGATCTATCGTATAAGTTTTCGTCTCTATAATGAAACTGCTGATTCCAGGTAGATCAGCTCCGATACCAAAAAGGTCATCAGTACATACCTACACTCTCAACCTGACACTCCTTTCGACTCGCGACTTCTTAACTACGAAAACTTGACACCACAACCTCTTCTGACAACTGTCAGGGAACCTGACGTTCCTCTAGGTTGGTCAGGTAAGACTTCCTCTAGTTGGGACCCTAAAGAAACCTTTCTTACTACGATTTCGACTTTGAGGTCATGAAACCGGTGGAGTACGTTTCTCAACTGAGTAACTTTTCTGAGACTACGACCCTCCCTAACCCCCGTCCTCCTCTCCACCTACTGTCCCCTACTCTACCGACCTACTGTAGTGACTGAGTTACTTGCACTTAGACTCACTTGAGGTCCTCAACCACTACCTGTCCCTTCGGACCGAACGACGCAAAGTACCCCAGCGTTTCTCAGTCTGTGTTCTCACTGACTTGACTTGACTTGACACAAAACCTTAGAAAACAACTGGTACTACCGATGAGGTAAAGAAGATTCCCTGAAGACGGGCGTCATCATCTATATTAACAGTAGACTCAATTTAAGTAGGTCAGGTCAGGTAAAATCAAGCGACTAAGGATCTTATAGCTACAAGTGAGAACGCGGAGGACAAACTGGTGAAGGTTAAACGGAACTAAGTGTCTGGACTGTAAGGTCGAAGGATACGTTATAACGAGAAATGTCGTAACCTGGAACGAAAATAGTGGTCAGTGTAGGTGTTTACCCATAACAAAAACGAAAGCGAGGTAGAGAAGTACGAAAGATCTCGATAAAAAGGTGACTAGAGATCATTGTATAACCCGTGCATGGCTGGGGTCCCTTAAGGGGAAAGTCATAGGATAGTAAAACGGAAAAGTATGACAAGTACCCCAAGAGTTCCGTTCTTGTGACTTCACCAAACGGTAAGGGAAGAGGTCACCTGGTGTAAGACAGGTTAGAGAGGTGGTACTGGGAGAGCAGAACCCACCGGGGTGTCCCGTACCGAATCAAAGTAACTCAATCTTTTCCGACACCAGGTACACTAGTCTAACCGGTCAAAAGACACTAATACCAAAGTCACACAGACCGAAGACAACGGGAGAGTGTTGTGGATGGTAGAATGAACCCAAAGAGAATGGAACCTGCACCCCTTAGAGAAGTGCCGATGAGGTCGTTTCGTGTCGACGACAAGGAATGGAACCTGCTCCCCATAGAGGAGTACTGACGGGGATGACTGGAACTTGCACTTCATCGAGGAGAGCCGGAGGATACGGGCGAGTCGGCGGTGAGGACCTTGTACCTTATAATCCGGGTACTTAGTTCCGTTTAACCTTCACCAGTTTGTCCTCTACCGTTCTCTTGTAGCTATAACATCTTTGGTCCCTTGGTTTTACCTGATCTTACCCACTCAAATTGAGTCTACTGATAATATAGATAATGACACCCGTCCTTAGGGAATCTTCTTTACCTCAGTAGTAGTACCAGTTGTTTTCTCAGACTTTACGTCATAAACCTACGTCAGAGTTTTTACTGTCTTACTAGAGACAAGTAAAGGTTCCGTTTGGTAAACTATAGTACCATTAGGTTCAGATACGGAACTGGTCATTACGACTTCTTCGACTTCAACTTGTCAAGATACTTCTGGACGTTCTGGAAAGTCTTGTAGGGGGGTTTTACAGGAAAAGTAATATCTCCTGACCTTACGTTTTCATCCTTCAGGTCTTTGTGGACCGACGACGACGACGATTCAGCGAAGTCAGCACAGACTGAGACACGCTGGAGTTTCTGCCGTCGGGTGGTCCGAAGGGGCAACGACCCTGAGAGGTCCGATCTTGTGACCTCACCCAACGGTAAAGGAAGAGGTTACGTACTTTCACTTTTCACTTTCACTTCAGTGAGTTAGCACAGGTTGAGAATCGACGGAGTACCTGACGTCAGAAGGTCCGAGGAGGTAGGTACCCTAAAAGTCCCGTTCTCACGACCTTACCCAACGGTAATCATTGTCCGTTTAAACCGGAACCTTATGTCTTACTTCGTCCCCTTTCCGATTGTCTCAAGACGGTTCTCTTACGTGACCAGTATCCTTTGTGGGAAAAGGTTGTTGTGTTCTGAGATGTGTACCTATAGTGGTCTATCAGTTGTGTCTTTAGTCTGACTAATATAAGAAACGTCGGTTTCTGTCTCTTCGAGATATGTCAGTCGTTTATGTTCTGACCATCCACTGACACCGAGTCTAGTACATGAGAAAAAACGGTTTAAGTCCGAATTTTACTTCTTTCATCCCTTTTAGTGATCTAGTAAGTCCATACCGCATTTAGTTTAGGGAGTCCTATTATGTCACCTTCATTCTTTATCTAAATTCCCTGATCTAGACTATCTCACGGACTACTTGATACCTGTCTCAGTACATTGTAACATTTCCTCTGTCTCTAGTTCTGGTAGGGGTTCTTTTTCTTTACGTTTTTTCGTTTTACCGACAGACTCCTCCTGAATGTTTATCGACACTTTTTTTCTCTTCGTTTTTCGTTTCCTCTTTTCCTTTCTATGTGCGATAACTTACGTCTCAAGGTTTCTTATCGTTCCTCTCTATTCTTTCGGCAGAAGTCACTAATGACTTTCTTTATCTCCTTTTGTTATCTTACCTTTTTGATCTGAAGAGAAGTTCTTTTAATCTCGATGGTTCCCTTGTAAAGTACGTTTCTCCCCGAGTTATTGCCTGTCTTTACTATACCTGGGTTGTCTTCATCTTCTATAACTCTACTGTCCTTATGTGTCTTTTTGACATGTTTTTTCTATAAGTACTGGGTCTATTAGAGCTACTACACTAGCGAGTGGATCTCGGTCTGTAGGATCAACACTTCAGTTCACCCGGAATCCTTCGTATTGATTCTTGTTTCCATCTCCTCTATTACCTTAAGGTCAACTCGATAAAGTTTAGGATTTTCTACTACGACACTTTCACGATGTGAGTTATATGGTCGTTTAAACGTCTTGAGTTGTCACCGATGTCCTGACCTTTTCCAGTCAAAAGGAAGATTAGGGATCCTTGTCGTTACGGTTTCTTACGAGTTTAATGGCGTGTTAACGTGAGTAAAGTGTGCCATCTTTTCATTACGAGCTAAGAGGTTCGGTTCAAAGTTGTCATACACTTGGCACTTGAAGGTCTATAGTTCCACCTAAATCTTTTCCGTCTCCTTGGTCTCCAGTTTACCGGTTGTAGGTAACCTAACACCTTTTTCGTCCTCTCAAGACCTTTTTGTAGATAAAGACGAAATAACTGATACGGTTTCGGAAACCGACACACCTAGTGTCATTTGACTTTTTCTACCCTTATGGTCTGGTGGACTGGACGGAGAACTCTTTAGACACACATCTAGTCCTTCATTGTCAATCTTGACTCGTACCTTGTTGTCTGTCAAAGGTTTATCCTTTTCCTCATGCAGTTCCGACATATAACAGTGACACGAATAAATTCCATATACGTCTAATGTAGTACTCTTTACGACCTGACCCATTTCGTCTTCGACCTTAGTTCTAACGACCCTCTTTATAGCTATTACAGTCTGTAGTGGGAATGGTGTCTTTCACTATTTGATTTCTTGGAGAACTACTTGAACTTTCTCCTCTCACTTTGCAACCGAATTTCGAGTTGTGAGTCTTTTGATTCTAGTACCGTAGACCAGAGTAGTGAGTACCGTTTATCCACCTCTTTATCACCTTTGTCAACGTCTGATAAAAACCGAGGTTTTATTGACGTCTACCACGGGTGTCCGTACCTTAATTTTCTACCAATGAGGAATCTTCCTTTCAATACTGGTTAGATCTGTCGTATAATTCTTCGTCTCTCTAATGAAACAGTTGTTTCTAGGCAGAGTAGTTCCGATACAAAAAAGGTCATCAGTACATATCTACACTCTCGACCTGACACTTCTTTCGACTCGTGGCTTCTTAACTACGAAAACTTGACACCACAACGTCTTCTGAGAACTCTCAGGGAACCTGACGTTCCTCTAGGTTGGTCAGGTAGGATTTACTCTAGTCAGAGATTACAAGTAACCTTCCTGACTACGACTTCGACTTTGAGGTTATAAAACCGGTGTACTACACTTCTTGACTGAGTTAACTTTTCTGGGACTACGACCCTTTCTAAGTTCCACTTTCCTCTTCCCCTACTGTCTCCTAATCTACCAACCTACCGTAGTAACTGAGTTACCTGTACTCAAACTCTTTTGAGGCCCTCAACTACTACCTGTCCCTCCGGTCTGTACGAAGTCAGGTACTCCAGTGTTTCTCAGCCTGTCCTGACTCGTTGACTTGACTTGACTTGACTACCTGTTCACGTCGTACTTACACTTTAGGAACACTATTTCGATAGAATGTAAGTAATACGTAGATAATACTAGTCTGTGTAAAACGTACACAATATAATAAAGTAGTATCTTGTATCGTGCAATAGATATTTGAAATAAAGACAATATTGTAAGGAAATATGGCAATCCATGACATACAAACATTATTTACCAGTGTAATAAATTCTTTTCATAAGGAACCCTTTTTTATTATCGTTTACTTCGTTGACTGTTTGTTGATTAGAGTTTTTATATGTTCGTTGAGGACGTCGAGTTAAGGTCTTTTTATTTGTTGGGTTAGTTTTTTACCCGGTTTCTCGATTTATCTGTAAAGAGGTTTATTCTGTATGTCTACCGATTGTTTGTGTACTTTTCTACGAGTTGTAGTGAGTTATAGTCCCTTTACGTTCAGTTCTAGTGTTACTCCATGGTAAAGTACGGTCAGTCTTATCGACGATAGGTTTTCAGATGTTCGTTATTTACGACCTCTCCCACACCTCTTTTCCTTTGGGAGAATGTAACAACCACCCTTACGTTTGATCATGTCGGTGATACCTCTTGTCACACCTCTAAGGAATTTTTTAATGTTTATCTTGACGGAATACTGGGTCGTTAGGGTGAAGACCCGTATGTGTGACTCCTTTGGTCTTAACTTTCTCTGTGCACATGGGGTTACAAGTAACGTCGTGACAAATATTATCGGTCCTGTACCTTTGTTGGATCTACAGGCAGTCGTCTGCTTACCTGTTCTTTCGACACCATGTATATGTGTTACCTCATAATGAGTCAGTAGTTTTTTTACGTTAACTTAGTCAAGATTACTCCACCTACTTTGACCTCGGCTAATATGTCTCACTTCATTCGGCGTTTCTTTTTGGGGTCATGTCATACGATTGTATATATATACCTTAAATCTTTCTACCATTACTATTGGGACATACGCTCTATCGTTTTCTCTGTGTCTACATATCTTGTCCGAAAACCTGAGACAGCCTCTTCCTCTCCCACCCTACTAAACCCTCTTACCGTAACTTTGTACATGTTATAGTACATTCTTTGCTTAGTGGTCAGATCCAAGCTACGTCCTATGTCCTACGAACCCCGACCACGTGACCCTACTGGGTCTCTCTACCATACGTCTCTGTCCAGTCTTTCCCCAAGTTCTAACCCTTGAGTACATGTGGGCACCGTCTAAGTACAACTATATACCGTTTTGGTTATGTCATAACATTTCATTTTAATTTTTTTTTTGTGTTTTTTTATTTTTTCTTTCCATAAGGAAAACAGGAACATAATTTTATAAAGACAGTATAAATAAAATAATTATTTTAACATATATGAATTACACATATCATACCACAAACACATACACATATATATATGTATCAATCTACTTATGACATCGGTTCGATTAATTATATGGTATAGAAATGTATCAATGATTACAACAACACCAACAAACAAAGAACCCTTGAGCTTTTAGACTTTAGACAAGAGAATCGGTTAAAGGTTATAAGTCATATCACAATAATCGATAACAGTACGAGAATTAATCTAGAGATCTAATGTAATCTAATATGAGTTGAATATATTGATTCAAACATGGGAAACTTGTTGTACGGGGATAAAAGGGGTGGAGACACGGTGACCATGGGTGACATGATGATGAAAGACGAAAGTACATAAGCTGAAAAAATCTAAAGTGTATACTCACTCTACTAAGTCAAAAAAAAAAAAAAAGGGGGCACAGACCCAACAAATCGAATCCTGTTGCAGGAGATCCAAGTGGGCACAACAACATTTTCCGTCTTACAGGAATTCACTATTTACTATAAAGTAACTATATATATTTGTGTGTGTATATATACATATATATTAGAGTGTTAAAGAAATGAGTAAACAGACAACTATCTGAGAATGGAATACACAAAACAAACTAAAAGAAACATAAATAAACTTGTCATTTATGATTTTCTAAAAGTCTGTATGAAATATTGTTAGACGAAATGTTCTGATATTAAAACAAAAAGAGAGTCGGTGTCAACAACTCCAAAAGAATATACTCCACCTTAAGTACCTCAAATTAGTCGTATTACACAGAAATATAGAAAATACCGTGACCCAGGGTTTATCGCTTTGTCTTTTTAAGGACTGGATTAAATACGTTTTTCTTACAAATTATCATTCAATATGGACTCTTTAACATCTTTAGTAAAAAGAAGAGTTACAATGGCTAGAATTCGAGTTTCGGTTTGGACTTCTTAGAGAAGGACTGTTTTTCTTCACCTTGTTGAACACAAGGAGTGCGGTGTCTTGTCTTATGACTAAGACGTCTTGTGTCCGTCGATCGGCCTCTCATTTCTTTCTCCGTTCGCTTAGACAAGTCGAAATATTCTCTTCTTTCTTCATTAAGGAAGTCCTTCTCATTAATCAACATCTGTAAGTAATCTACCGTGACCCTCCAAATATTCCTAAGAATTTCAATAGTCTATCCCTTACTCGGACTTCTGAAAGACGTCAATAATTACTCATAGACTACGTTCATGAGTCAGTAGGGTAATGAGTCAGTAGGGTAGCTATTACCCCATCTTGTGTTTCTACTCTTAGACGACTTTCACTTACTTCCCCGTTTTAGGTTTCATCTGTCTTATCTTGTACAACGGAATCGATTGGTTTTGCTCAATAAACTCGAGTAATTCATTTAACACGTTCAATTAGGGGAGGTAAATAAATTCACAATCAGCGATTCAGTACAGACTGATAAACGTTGGAGTACCTGACATTGGGCGGTTCGAGGAACCAGGTACCTCAAGAAGTCCGTTCTTATGACTTCACCCAACGGTAAGGGAAGAGGTCCCCTAGAAAGGTCGGGTCCCTAACTTGGGTCCAAGAGAACGTAACGTCCTCTAAATGGTAGAGGAAACCTAACCATTTCCACTTAAGAAATGGTAGACTCGGTGGTCCCTTCGAGTAAGTAGTGTACAAACGACTCGTGAATGAGACACGGTAGGGTCTTGGTCCACGACCTCTCTTTTTATCTCGTTTCGTCTATACCAAGAAAGGAAAAACCTCTGACGTCCTTCATCGAATTATTTTATTAGTTTTATATTTACACTTTGGTGTTGACGTTTTTCGGGAGGGTAAGAACCAGAAAGACAGTACGACAGACAGTAAAGACGGTCCCTTACACAAAGGGAGTCGATAGACAAACTAATTGAAAGGAATGACAAAAGTTCACCAACGAATTTACAGAACACTTCCTTCCGAAGGGACTAGTAGGATAATTAAAATGTCGAAGATGACCGGAACGAAGTAACCGGTATACGGGATGTAAAAAAGGGGAGAATCCTAAATAATAGAACATTCTGTGACACATGAAATGATTAGACGTACAAAGAACCATGACAGAGGTGGAGTTTTTAATTGAAGAACTTGCGTCCCTGGAGACAAATATAGGGTCCATGGCTCTTGTAATGGACTGTGTAGTCTCCACGAAGCATAAACAAATGTGCGTGCGTGTGTGCGTGTGTGTGTGTGTGTAAATAAACCGACGAAACCCAGAATCAACTTCGGACGTCCTAGAAACGACCCAGTACACCCTAGCAAGCAACACCGAGTGCCTGAGAGATCAACACCACATGCCCGAGTCATCAACGTCGAACGACCACGGTCTCACACACTCGAAGTCATCAACGTCGTGCACCTGAGTCAATGAGACACCGTACCCCCTAGAATCAAGGGACTGGTCCCTCGTTTGGACTTAGGTGACGTACGTTCCTCCTAAGAATCGGTGATTCAAGGAGTCATAAACAAATTTATTCACTTATTTACTCCGAGACTCTTACATAGGTTAGTAGAATATTATCAGTCTCACCAATATTTAAACATATGGACTGAATTGAGGTAGTATTTTATATATGACAAAATTATATTAAGCGAGTCGAAAAAGTCAAAAGAGTTAACTAAAGAAGTACTCTAGGGTTCTTAATAAAAAAAAAAAATTTTCCATTCGGAAAGTGAGAAGTAAAGTTAAGACTATGAGTCGAACATGGTTAGTCTTTTCATGAAAGAGACTTCTGATAACGAAATTACCCTAAATAGTAATAGACTAAACGACACGACACGAATCAGTGAGTTAGCACAGACTGAGAAACTCTGGAGTACCTGACGTTGGGAGGTCCAAGGAGACAGGTACCCCTAACAGGTCCGTCCTTATGACCTCACCCAACGGTACGAGAGGAGGTCACCTAGAAGGTCTGGACCGCTAACTTAGGTCCAGAGGGTGTAACGTCCACCCAAGAAATGGTTGACTCGATGGCCCCTTCAGTATGGATCTGTACACACTGTACCCAATCATACGTAGCACAAGCACCAAATAGTGTTTTGAAGGAACCGGAGACTAAAGAGTTTAGAAAAGACAAGAATGGGAAAATTACACACAGTAAAATAAAGTCACGAATGAATAAACTAGAAAAGGTACTTATAAAATTATTTACATTAAATAAACGTCTTTTACAGATACCAAATCTCTCTTACAAACTGTAGTATAAACAGGACCTCTTAAATCCAATGTACCCGAGTTCAGGACGTTCCCTAGAAGTCGGATATCCATTCGTAACTAATACACGGTCTTAGACCCCTAAATTTTTACTCTCCTATATCTCCTAGAAGTTCCTCAACGAATCAAGATAATAGGAACCTTAACTCGATAATCTCTACCAAGTGACGTCGGATTTAAGACCCGGTTAGTACACATTCGTAACAGTATTAAATTCCTTGGACCATCTCGATTTCAAAAGGGCAATTACCACACAATAAAGGGAGAGAGAAAGAACATCGGGGGAGTCCTGAATAGTCTTCAGACATCTTTAGTTCAGATACACATTTACCGATAAAAATACGTGTTTAGATCCCAAGTACCTGTACCTAAAGTAATCTTTAGACACAAGAGGTGTCAGTCTGTAAATTTTTCCGACAGAAGATCAGAATCTACGTTCATCTTAACATTAACAAGATTCTTCGAACATTTACAGTACAGTAGGACTTCATACGGTGGGCTCACCAAGTCGTACAAATCTTTTTACTTTGATACCTACTCTCCTTACTTTCTACTCCGACCTCTCAATTTCTCCCCGGTCTAGTGTCCTCTGATAATAAGATGATCCCCTTCAAAATCGGAGTAGGACTTTCGTCTTCCAAGGATAAATTCACAAAATAAAAAAATTCAATCTCCTTACCATATTAGATACTTCCATCACACTGTCAACTTAACCGTCCCACCGTCTTACTCTACGTCTTATGAGATGAACTCCCTACTACCACTGGACTTAATCTTTTCCCCGTTACCTTTTCCTTCTTCATATCTCTACCGGAACTCCATCCACATGTCTCTTTGACCTCTCCCTTTTTTCTACTTTGAGACCGAATTCATATACTCACAGTGAGAACTCTGTTCATCGAGAAAACCCCCTTTTCTACTACTTAATTAGATACTTGAATGAGTCAAATCGATAGACACCTGGTAGTTTTATAGTAGACAAATTTGTTGCTCCATATACAAAGACCACGAGTTCTCTCCATGACCTTACCTCCAGTTCTAAACCATAAATAATCATGTATCTACAAAGAACTTCGACATCGACATCTTTTCTAAATGGTCCCTCTCCCACACCTCCCTCCTCTTTTCTCTCGGTCATGACACTAAATGATGATGTCCCTATATACCTCTCATCTTAAGACATTCACTATAACTCTACCTCAACAGTCTCTCATTCTTCTTTTAGTACAAGTGCTCGTTACCTGCGTAATCTCGAAGGTAGTAGATTTACCCAGAACATTCAAGGGTTCCTGTTCTCGTCTCACATCTCCTTCTGTCAATAACGGTTCCAGAATTTACTCCTTCCTTTTCCTGGTCCACCATCATCTACTGACACTAACTACCACTGATCCATCCCCCTCACACTGACCCCCTGATCCACCAGGAACGGAGTGTCGTTCTTCTTGTTTCTCAAACCCCACACTCCCTTACTCTTTGAAAGGAAATTCTTCATAAGTCCTTTTTGTTCTAAAACTCTCAAGATATCTACCTTATAAACACAGAAGGGGGTTTAAGTACAACTCTAGATTAGGAGTTATACGACCATGATTTCACTAACCCAGTACTCCCACTTAGGGAATATTTACCCCAATTAGAGGAGTATTTTCTTTACGACCTCCCGAGAGAGTAGAGGACACGACACACTCTGTGTCGTTCTTCATCCGACAATTACTTAATCCTTCTTCTAGGAATGTCATGTGACTTTAGACGGTCGGGAATTAGAAACTGAAGAGTCGGAGGTCTTGACACTATTAATTCAAAGACAACAAATATTCGGTGTGTAAATACTAAAACATAATATCGTCGAACTTTGCCGACTCCGGTTAAATTCACTTCCGTACTCTCCCTCCTTCCTTTGTCAATTTTCTAACACTTATATCTCCCTAAAACATATTGAGTCCTGAATCCTAAGATCTCCCGTGTCACCCCTCCAAACCTTGTCCTCTTTTCTCTACGACACAATTTCCCTTTCGTGGTGTCTCGTAATCCCCACCTCTGTACCAGTCAGTCAAGTCATCGAATCACCACAGGCTGAGAAACACTGGGTTACCTGACGTCGTGTGGTCCGGAGGGACAGGTAATGGTTGAGGGCCTCAAGTGAGTTTGAGTACGGGTGACTCAACCACTACGGTAGGTTGGTAGAGTAGAAGACAGTCGGGGAAGAGGAGGACGGGAGTTAGAAAGGGTCGTAGTCTCAGAAAAGTTTACTCAGTCGAGAAGCGTAGTCCACCGGTTTCATAACCTCAAAGTCGAAGTTGTAGTCAGGAAGGTTACTTGTGGGACCTGACTAGAGGAAATCCTACCTGACCAATCTAGAGGAACGTCAGGTTCCTTGAGAGTTCTCAGAAGAGGTTGTGGTGTCAAGTTTTCGTAGTTAAGAAGCCGCCAGTGGAAAGAAATATCAGGTTGAGAATGTAGGTATGCACTGATGACCTTTTTGGTATCGAAACTGATCTACCTAGAAACAACCGTTTTATTACAGAGACGCAAAATTATACGACAGATCCAACCAGTATTGAAAAGAAGGTTCCTCATTCACAGAAAATTAAAGTACCGACACCAGTGGTAAACGTCAGTAAAACGTCGGGGGGTTTTATTTCAGACAGTGACAAAGGGGTAGATAAAGGGTACTTCACTACCCTGACATACGGTACTAAAATCAAAAGACTTTCAACTCAAAATTATGTTGAAAAAGTAAGAGGAGAAAATGAAAGTAGTTCTTCGAAAAATCGATAAGAAGTGAAAGACGGTATTCCCACCACAGTAGACGTATAGACTCCAATAACTATAAAGAGGACCGTGTGAACTAAGGTCGAACACGAAGTAGGTCGGGTCTTAAAACGTACTACATGAGAGGTATACTTAATTTATTCGTCCCACTGTTATACGTCGGAACTTTATAAGGAAAGGGTTAAACCTTGGTCAGACAACAAGGTAAAGGTCAAGATTAACAACGAAGAACTGGACGTATGTCTAAAGAGTCTTCCGTACAGACCACCAAATCATAAGGGTAGAGAACTTCTTAAAAGGTGCCAAATAACACTAGGTGTCAGTTTACAAAACCGTATTAGTTATTTCGTCTTCATCTATAAAAAGACCTTGAGAGAACGAAAAAGCTACTAGGTTGTCAACAACCGTTAAACTAGAGACCAAGGAGACGGAAAAGATTTTGGTCGAACTTGTAGACCTTCAAGTACCAAGTACATGACAACTTCGGACCGAACCTCTTGAAACTCATAATGAAGTGATCAAACACTCTACTCACGATAACACACCATCAAACTTGTAATAAACAGTAACGGAAAGAAACCCTAACCTTACTTTTGACTGGTAAAGGTCAGGACATCGATGAGGACTCAAAAGGTTTAAACGACCGTAAAACTCACGTCGTGAAAGTGTCGTAGTAGGAAAACCTAAACTTTATCGAGTCGACTTCAAGGTGGTGGAGGTGATCGAAATAAACATCACTACGAAGGATTCCGGGTGAACTGAAGTGTATGATCCTACAGACCGAAATAAGGTCACTAGTGTGGTAGTACCAATAGACCCAGGACTTCTAGAAAAAACATATCAAGAAGACACATAAGAACTGCGTAGAATTATAGAAAACGAAGACAACCAAGGCATAGTAAAGAAAGGAAAAAAACAAGGATAAAAAGTACTTTACAAGGGAACCGTAAACAATAAAAGAACTTCTTCAGAGATCAGAAAGGGTAACATAACAAAAGGAGATAAAGAAACTTGACTAGTGACTCCTTCCCAAAGAATAGAGAGAAACGATAAGAAACCTTGAGACCTAAGTAACTCATACAGAAAGGAAAAGAAGAAACGGAAAGTGAAGAGGAAAGTGACGATAAGTATTCCGGAGGAGTCTGTCGGCAAAACGGAAAAACGCAAAGAAAAAGAACCCCTACCAGAACTAGGGACAGAGGACATGTTACAGTGTTTACAGACAGGATTCCTGTCACAAGAAGTCCATGAGACAGATAGTCTAGATTAGGGATCTTAGACAAAAAGTGAAGGTCACATATTAGTATTCCCTAAATTAAATCCAGTGTGTACTTACCAGATTACCAAAAGGGATGAAGTTAAATTCAGACTTGAACCGTTATTCCTCAAGTACTAGACTCGGTGTCAGTCGAGGGTCAACACAAAAACGACTAACATATCTCGAAGAGGTAAACCGACGTTTCTTATATTAGGTAGACTAAAACCGTAACTAGTAGAACACTACAGGTACACATTTTAGAAGAGAATACAACAACCTTCTCCCACAAACGATACTAGTCACGTAAGAAAACCGTTTTGAGACAATACCATTTACTATTGTTTGTCCTTCCGAAAGGAACCGGCGACGGATGTCGATCGTCCCTAAACTTTACCTACCCAAATTGAAATCACTTCAACGATCTATTAATCAGAAGTAAGATAAATGGGAAATACACCGTCCTCAAGAATCCAAAGAAACCTCAGTAGAAACCGGTAGTCTTATGATCAAAAAGAATCCATTCATCTAAAAGTTCGGCTTACTTACTGGGTTCTAGACCACACTACCATTCATATACACTCACCGGGTCTAAAGACGTCTCCCCGGTTCGAACAACTCAAGTCACACGATTGGAAACATCATACACCTTGTGGGGGTGAGAGTAAAAGTCTAGTGTTAAACTCTAGACTTCCCAAGAAACAGGGAATTCAGTAACAATATATGAGGGAAAATTTACAAGGATACCGTAATATATTCAAGGACTAGTATCATGACCGGTTTGTATAATAACGGTCAAATATATAGATATAGGGTGCAATTTAATATGAGAAATTTCCTGTCTGTAAAGACAAGACGACTGGACAAAGGTCTTTGACCGTATCACTCACTTTATAAGGGGAGACGGGTGCGTGTGTCTCATATATTTACCCCGATTATATAGGAAATCCATAAAATAGAGACAGACTCCTTGACCGTACACGGACACGAGTTCCCTCCACAAGATGTAATTCCACCTCAAAAATATGGGAATCACGGATCTCCTTACATACCTTGTCTCGTTGACTCAGCGAACAGTAGTCGAGTGTACCTAGTACTGGTTTTCTCCCGTCGTCTCTCAGTGTCTGGTCTCCGCCAAACGGGACCACACCTCTACCCCGCATTTTACAATGTTTTAGTCCTCTTCTCAAAACCCACGGTTTCTATCTCACCGTGAGAAATGTTGTCGATTATGATCTCCCCAAACAAATCGTTCGTCTCTCAACCCTTTAGGGATCTAGCTTCACTTCACTTCAAGTCAGCACAGTCTGAGACGTTAGGATACCTGATATGGACGAAGGGAAGATCTTAGGAGGACCATCTCTACTATAAATTTTCTTTTGATTTTAGAGAACCCCGACCACGTGCCCCTACTAGGTCTCCCTACCACACCCCACCCTCCACCCTCCCCCCAAGCACAAACCCTTGAGTACCTGTGGGCACCACCTAAGCACAACTACATACCGTTTTGGTTATGTCATAACATTTTATTTTATTTCATTTTTTTTTTTTTTTTTTTCGTACCGTAATTTATGATTTTATTTATTAATTATTTTCTTTTGATTTTAGAGTTTTGTTCTTTACTTCGTCTTTCATCATTCCATAAAAGGAGAACCAAACCTCTATTAAACATTAGTAACACAAAAATTACTGTTCTTGTAGGAAACTTCGGGTCCAGTTCGGAGGTGAGAGAATGAATACACTGTCTATCTCCTCAAACTGGGATTTTCACACCGGACAATCAATGTCCTTCCTCCCCGCTTCCCCGTTCCTTTGAATCGGTTCACTCCCCTTTGGCGTCTACATGTTCTCTCCGAAGGTCGTTTACGACCTTCCAGACGTAGAATATCCGTCTTATCCTGGTAGACAATACTCACTAGGTTTCCCTCTTTTTGACCCTGATTACTCACCTTTACTGTCTCTCTTCCTAGAGTTAAGTTTTGATCTTGACGCAAGAGAGACCCGGAATAGAGTCCGGTGAGAGGGGACCAGACGGTACGACCTCGGTGGGACCGAAGGAAAGTCAAGGATTGTGGATGGTTCTCAAAACGAGGACGAAGTGATGATCGACGACGACGACGATTCAGCACAGTCAGCACAGTCTGAGACACGCTGGGGTATCTGCCGTCGGGTTGTCCGAGTAGACAGGGACCCTAAGAGGTCCGTTCTTATGACCTCACCCAACGGTAAAGGAAGAGGTTACGTATTTTCACTTTTCACGTTCACTGCAGCGAGTCAGCACAGGTTGAGAATCGCTGGGGTACCTGACACCGTATGGTCCGAGGAGGCAGGTACCCTAAGAGTGGGGAGTTTATAACTGACTTGACAGTAAAGGACTCTCAGGAAAAGGCTGGTAGGGGATGATAAGAGATCGTATGGGTGAGGGAAAACTTGTAGGAATTGATAAGCAGTAATACGTAAGGAAATAAAAGAAGTAAATAACAGGCGGAAGGGACTACTCCCCATTTCTGGTTCACACAAAATGAGGGATAACCTATGGGTCGTAGATCATATTATGAGTTGAACGCCATTCACCAAATTATGTGTAAACGACTTGTTTATATAACTTATGTAACGTAAACCTCCCTCCTTCAATGGGTCGTCCCTTCCATAAATTATATCTGACCTGTGTGATAACCGGTTCCGTGACATATTTCCTAAGTCCTTAGTCTACCTAAAAATGTGTTTCATTTTATAAAGTTCAAGGAAAGACCCTAAGTTAAGATAATAAGGTTCTTTACTTCTCACATTTTAATGTTACCTCCGTTACTACTCAGGTAACGAGTAGTTACTTCTCCTTTCTTTTTATTCATACCGACTAATTTCTCATTACTTCTAGACCGGTTCGGTAATTGTCACCTTTTATATTAAACATCCGTTATATCTGGAATTTATTTAGACATCTAACTTAATCAAAGGACCCTTTTATAAATCCCCGAAGGGTCCACACGATCATCACTTCTTAAACGGACGGTCACGTCCTCTGTATTCTCCACACCGAAGTTGGGGACCCAGTCCTTCTAGGGAAAGTCCTCCTGAACGTTGGGTGAGGTGTCAAAGAACGGACCTCTTAGTTAGGGTACCTGTTTCTTCGGACCGTCGATGTCAGATACCCCAGTGTTTTCTCTGTACTGATTTCCCGGAATAGTACGTGTATACTTTTGTCTAGACGTTCATTGATGAATAAGAGAGAGAGAGAGAGTGAAAATGAACAACCTAATATCAACGAAATGTTACAACACAATCAAAGAAGACGTGTTGTTTGATTTAGTCGGTGTGCATGTGTATATAGGGGAGAAGGAACCTAAAGGAAGGGTAAATCCAGTGCTGTCTCGTTACTCATTTAAAGGAACACAAAATGTCAGACAAGAGTAATCAACAGATAAAATATGTGTCATCACATATATACAGTTGGGGTTAGAGAATCAGGTAGGGTGGGGGACAAATAGAAATTATTGATTGTGTCATAAACCGTACACCGTTTACTTGTCATTCATAAATGACTTATTTACATATGAATTCCCTTAATAATTCTCTTTGAAACCCTAGACGTGGTGGTATTAAAAGGTATTTAAAGACGTCGATATCTAAAATATAATAGAGTAGGGGAAACTAACTATAATAGACAGACAAATATCGATTTGTATTATATGAAGGATGTGTATTATATGAATGTCGTATAGTAATTTCAAGACTATTTTATTACGAAGGTACTTCTGTCGGTACGAAGAGTAACGACTCACAACCACATCTTTTTTTAGTAACAACTTTTGTAAGAGTCAAAAGACTTTGACGGACACTCAACGACAATACGAAAACAGTTTTAACCATGAATCAATTTGTATTATTATTGATTACAAGTAATTCTACGATCTACGTTAAACCCATTAATCAAAAGAAGTTCTAAAAAAATTGGTACGAATATAGTGACTCGTAGTCTATAATTACGATTAACTCATATATAAATGAAATTATAATCGATAGTACCACTTGTCTGAAATTCCACCGGAGGTACTGGGGGTTGAGCACATGTATATGAAAACATTAGAGACAGAGAACTCCCACCCACCTTAGATACAGAACTAAGATTGATCGTCTTATACCGTTTCTACTACAATGAAGACACTACCAATGTGATATATTCTACGATAGAACGATCATGTGAACTATATCCCGGATATTCGTGGTTTGATGAATTAGTTGTCTTCACAAAGAAAACCCTGTCAAGTCAACAAAGAAAACTGAATCCTCCACGATGAAAAAGTATTCTGTGATTCCCACAACACCAGTCTCTTTTATACCTTTTGAAGTGTGTCTCACGAATCTTTTATTATGAAGTGTTACTGGGACATCCTAAACATAGAGATGATTGTATGAAGTATTTGTTTCGTTAGAAGGTCAGTAAACTTCTAATATTGAGAACCATAACTGATTCACAGATCTACATGATAATTTTTGTAGTAGTAACCGTCGTTTTCGGTTTTATCTGTTTACCCCGATGTGACTCGTATTTTTTTGAAAACATACAGTTTCCCGTATAGTCGGCTGATTTTTCTGTTGGGTCTTTTACCCTCCTTTACAAATATTTAATGTATAGACTATTTCTCAATTATGGGTTTACATATTTCTAGAGGATGTTGAGTTTTGGTTTTTCATTTTATTGACGTAATTTTTTTAACCGTTTCGTGAACTTATTTGTAAAGAGGTTTCTACTATATGTTTACCGGATGTTCTCTATTTTTCTACAAGTTGTAGTGATTAGTAGTATCTTTACGTTTATTTTTGGTGTCACTCTAACACAGAGTACGGGAATTTTATCGATGATAGTTTTTTGGTCATTTATTTTTTATAACGATTCCTAGATATCTTTGTTCATAGGAACATGTGACAACGACCTTAAGATTTTACCATATCGGTGACACCTTTTGTCATACCTCTAAGGAGTATTTTTAATCTTTTTTGAAGTGAAACGATATATGGACTTTGATTGTGTTGTAACATTTGGTTGATATAGGGTTATTGTAAAAATTTTTTCTTTATGACATACTAGATCACTAGGATAAAGACTCAAAAATGAGTTTTCTTAATTTTAGTCCCAGAACTTCTCCATAAACACGTGAGTACAAATTTCGTCGTGATAAGTGTTATAGGTTCTCCACTGTCTCTAAGTTTACAAGTAGTCTACTTACCCATTTGTCTTACACCAAATATACATGTTACCTTATGATGAGTCGGAATTTTTCCTTCCTTCAGTACAGTGTATGATGTCACTTCTATTAGAAACTTCTGGGATATAAT
This sequence comes from Capra ibex, assembly GCA_006410555.1. NCBI lineage: Eukaryota > Metazoa > Chordata > Mammalia > Artiodactyla > Bovidae > Capra > Capra ibex. Next base: position 66,034,490 of record SJYO01046538.1, read on the forward strand.
TCTCTTTATTAAATCAGTGTTTTTCTGTATATGACGTACTAAAGTGATATACTCCAAAGATCTCGTCAGTCTAAGAATCTTAGTCTTTCACCTTACTACTAATGATCCTGGACCCCTCTCCCCCTTGTTCCTTTAACAGAAATCGAAACGTTCTACTTTTCCAAAACTAGACAAATGTTATTACACGTATATGAATTACAATGACTTGACATGTGAATTTTTACCAATTTTACCATTTGAAATACAATACACAAAAATAGTGTCATTTCTTTTAACCAGTAAATTTACATATAAGACTCTCCAACTAAAGTCTAAGGTCTATGTACTATGTCTTGTAAAAATAAGTACTTTGGACGTTCTCAGTGAAGAAACGAGTGGACAGTATTGACATGATAACCCTTATTACACTCCCTTTCCTCAATTGTGTTTTATCCGAACCATAATATCTTGTCAAAAATTGTTATGGGTCACAAGGAAGATACTCACAGTTTTGTTTGGGTTTACTTTTTTCTTTACTCTTTATTATACATAACATCCAAATGACAAACTAAATGTAATTCTAGTCGTACCCAAAAGTCTTGAGGTCCTGAACTCGGTAACAAATATAAGTACAGTTATCTGGGGATTAAAATTAAGATTAAATTAAATTTCCAGTTCCAAAAACTATTCGTTGTGTTCTTACGTAAGTAAAATATTTTCTGATTCCGTTTTGAATTCTTACATCCCAGTCTACACTCTTCACTTCACTTTCAGTGAGTCAACACAGACTGAGAAACACTGGAGGTACCCGAAGTCGGATGGTCCGAGGAGACAGGTATTTCAAGAGGTCCGGTCTCCTGAGTTCAACCATCGATAAAGAAAGAGGTCCCATAGAAGGGTTGAGTCCCTAGCTTGGGTCCAGAGGACATAAAGTCCGTCTAAGAAATGGTAAACTCAGTGTTCCCTTCGGGTTTACACTCATGGTACAAAATAAAGATAGGGTGAGGGTAGGGTACGATGAGAATTGTTAAATTATATATAGAAAGGTCTGAAATCGAATACGTAAAGTGTGTACATATACATATATATACTTAAATAGAAAAATTTTTCATTCTCCTCCGTATGATGAGTACTAAGACCCGAGTCAGAAAGTAAATTGTGGTATGAAACTCTGAGAAGGTACAGAGACATACGTCTCGAAGGATTTAGAATAATTATCACCGAAATATAAGGTACGTTAATGATATGGGATTAAATAAAGGGATGAGAAGGTGACTACCCAAAAGACATACAAATATTCTGAGATGGAGTCACGTCATCCCACCTGACCAATATGTAAAAGATCCCCGACCTTTAACTGACCTTTATCGACCAGACAGAAGGCTAACATCTAGGACTCTTGTCTTTAGTTGACAGTGTACTCGCTGTTTCACTACTCTAGACTTCCGTTTTATATTTGAAACAGATTACTGTCCATAACTTAACCTGAATAGAACAAACTCAGACTGATTTCTCTCTTTTTTATTTGGATACTTACTTATTTCGTTTTGTCTTCTTTCTAGTTTATGACTTCCGAGTGTCTTTTCTATGTGAAAACTTTTAAACATGACGTCCTGGATCTACTAATAAACTCAGTTTGGTTATATTGCATTCTCTATACAGGTTCTTTTTTCTCGTCTTTCAGTACGTATCTTTTGTTCGAATCCTTTTATCTCTAACTCCATTATACCTTACCAATATAGCCTAAATTTTGGTGTTACTTGTTATACTTTTTTTAGTGTAGTTGTTAACTACCTAATACGTCTACCATTCTTTCTCTCGTTACTCTCGGTTACCCACCTCTCCTCTTTTTTGTTTCCTCTTTTTAGCGTTGTTTTATTATTTTTACCTTATACATTCAGTAAATCTGTTTGTGGTTATATAAGTTCTAATCATAAACCTTTATCCTATGTATATTAAAAAACCAGAACATCTCAAGGTATTAGTACAAAACTTTTTTTATTTTTCCATAATTTTCTCCGTATTGGATTAGTTGATCGATAAACTTTTAATAATTTAAAAGATCTCGTTGTCTATCGATTGTGTGAAACACACGGTACCTTTTTTGTCAAAGAAAAATTTTAAGGTATCTTATAAAGGTCTCCTAAATAATTTAATCTCATAATTTTGATAGTTCATTACGAGGTTTGTTCTTACAATTCCAGAATAAGAAACTGGTTTTACGCGATGTTAAACTTTAATTATTTTTAAATACGTAGAGGGGATATTTGGGTTCCGGTAGATACACTCTTTAAAAATTTTCAGTAAGAGGTTATTCGTAACCCGGTCTTAATTTTACTTTACTACCGATTTCCGATGAATCTTATTAACGTCTCTTTAAGAAACTTACTGTATTTTTCGTTGTCATTGAATTTCTCGTATTCTGGACTCCCATAGTCTATCCGGCCACCTAGGTTTGTTTCGGACCCAAATCTGGTATCTTATACATTTTGAACAAACTACCTTCTCCTTTCTCTTGTCCGTGGGTTATATTATGATTTACCTACTTAGTAATCGAAAAGTTTATAAAAGTTAAAATATAATTTATATAAATTATTTTATATAATTTATCTATAGTATTGTTAACTATTTGAAAAATCTTAATTCTACTTTAATCAAGACATAAAGTCTAAGGTGTAGTCTTATTTAAGTAATACTTATCCCAATTTTGATATCTTTTTATCATTATTACGACTTGTACAGAGACTAGATCGTACCTTTTCATAAAAAGGTTTCAGTTTCTTTTTCTGTATCCATTTATTATTCTAAAATGATTTTTATAGACTTGTTATTTTTTTGTATATATGGATGATTTCCCGGTGTACTGTTAATTACAATCACAGAACTTATAAAACACTTTCTCAAACTATCGTTAGTTATACTTGTGGGGTTATCCCTTTATCCAGTTCTTGTACTAGTTTATTAAGTGTTTTTCCTTTGACCGGTGATTTTATACTCCTTTTTAAGTTGGGACTCTCTGTGGTTTCATTTTATTCATCTTTATACAATGATCAAAATTTAAAAGTTTAAACTAACGAAAATTTTTTAACATTATGGGTCAAAACCGATCCCACGTTAATACTGAGGGGACCTCACTTTAAAACGTTATACGGTCTCCTCGGAACTTTAAGAACGTGAAAAAATAATTCATTAAACAGGAGATCCTTATATAGGAATCTTGTAAATTTCTCTGCGTCGTTTCTTAGATATATTCGTACTAGATATATAACTTTATAAGTTTTGTTAGACTGGTATTTCTTAACTTACTTCATTACATGTCAAAGAATTTTATTACATATTATCATGATGAACCATAAATGTACGAATTCTATAAAACAATTCTTCTGAATTCAATATTTTATTATAAATGTTTTGAAGGTAAAAATTTATCGTTAATAGATGAGAAAATATATTTTCTGACTTTCTACAATAATTACTTATCAAAACTAGAAACATCCTTAATAGATTTGTTAACGGATATTAAAAGTAAAACGATGTAAAAGGTTTAAATCATTTTATGGTATTTGAACAATTAATATATACATCTTTTCCTCCTTTATCACAAATCAATTTTTCGGTACAGAAAGTCTATTTTGAAATTCATTTTTATGTCAATACTCTCTGGTACTCCCATTAAGTAATTCTACGGTCACTTTCAATAAATTATAAGGTAATATCATACATGAGACTCTTAAGATTGACGATATCCATCCTAGTAAAATGGTTTCTCAGTGTAAACCACTTCTAGATACTTAACTCTTACAATGACCGGTATCAAAGTATTATGAAAAGGTTACACTACGACAAACCCCCATGATACCCGAAGGGACCACCCAGTCTACCATTTCACAGATGGACGTTACACCCTCTAGGTCCAAGTTAGGGACCCAACCTTGCTAGTCGACCTCTTTCCTTACCGATGGGAGAGGTCCTAAAAACGGACCTCTTAGGGTTGCCCGTCTCTTCGGACCGTCTGATGTCAGGCACCTGAGTGTTTGTCAGCTGGTACTGACTCACTGATTGTGAAAGTGAAAAGTGAAAGTACCAAACATTCATAATTTTGTACCTTCAGAGGTCAATTTATCTCAGTCTCTGGTTTAACCCCTCGTCAGTGTGAGATCTAGTTGTCCGTCAGAAGAAGAGTGGACCGTTCCTGAGTCGGTTACTTTCTGTGAGTGTTAAGACGTCTACTTTTAGGTACTTGAGGAAAAAAATGATATCGGGAGGGTTGAAGGAAAAGGGAGACATTTCCTCAAGAGGAGAGGTAGAACGATCTCTGAAGTCGTACCGAACAACTCCAAGTCAAGTCAAGTCAAGTCAAGTCAACGAGTCAGCACAGGCTGAGAAACGCTGGGGTACTTAGCGTCGTACGGCCCGGAGGGACAGGTAGTGGTTGAGGACCTCAAGTGAGTTTGAGTACAGATAGTTCAGCCACTACGGTAGGTCGGTAGAGTAGGAGACAGCAGAGGAAAAGGAGGACGGGGATTAGGGAGGGTCTTAGTCCCAGAAAAGGTTAGTCAGTTGAGAAGTGTACTCCACCGGCTTCATAACCTCAAAGTCGAAATAGTAGTCAGGAAGGTTACTTGTGGGTCCTGACTAGAGGAAATCTTACCTGACCAACCTAGAGGAACGTCAGGTTCCCTGAGAATTCTCAGAAGACCATGAGAGAAACAATGTTATAGTGTAATAGTGTAAAGAACCCTCCACCCTTATAATCTAGAAATTATAACATGTTTAACGACTTTTAATCGATACTAAAGAGTTGATTCAAAGGAGTAGTTAAGAAATAAATTGGAGAATCGAGAAAATTAATCTTTAATTCCTCTAGTTAAACGGACACTATGCCTAAAACTTTTAAAAAACGACTTCAATAGAAACTAGGGCTTACCAAACAAAGAGGATAGCATTATATTGTCCTGAAACATCTGACGCGATCGAAAACTAATTTACTCTTACTGAAGATCCAACGTATGAACCTTTACAAAACGTAGACTACGTTTCTACGCCCGAAGTATAAGGAAATACAAAATACAATAATTTATAGTGGGGGTTTGAATCTTTATGAACTTTAAATTGAATTTAACACGTACGTATAATTAATGAGAATTTAATAAGTGATACATATTTCTGTATACAGGGGACTAACGGTTATATCATTTGTAGAAAAGTATTTGTATAGTTTACTTTTATAATTCTTTTGTTTGTTTACTTTAAGTATACTTTAAGTCTCTTATTCAAATATAACTAAAGGATCCAAATGTTACAACAATACGTGTAATCCCTAGGACCGACATCAAATCCTCTCGGTAAATCCCTATGTCAGCTCACCAACTAAATAGTGTGAGGTCCCAAATCAGAAGTCGAAACGTTCCGGTCTTTAAACCAGAACAGTCTTGAGAACTCTATTAATCTGGGGCCCTTTAACGAAGTAAAGTTATTTTTTATCTCTCTACATATTTTATCTTTATAGTTAAATGAGTGAACATTACTCTTTATATTGACATGGATCCTGACTTAGTGAGAACAATCGTCTACTCGTATAAGAAAGGGAAATCCGTTGTCGTTTCCGACGTTACAAATTAGTCTTCCGAATAAACTACTTTTGTCTAAACAAATTAAAATTCCTCACGGAGAGGATTTAATTCCTGTCTGATTTAATTCTAATATTTTTATCAAAATGGGAGATCTCCTTTCTGTGGGTAACTTAGACAACTGGATATTAGAGATAGGGGACTTATCCGTGAGCGACATAAAATATTGAACAGAGAGAGTCGGTTAACGAAAGAGATCCGGTAAGACAGATAGAAGTTTTAAGACATAGTATAAAAAATTGGAGAAATTTGTAAAGCTTATGATAAAACTACAAGGTATAAAATCGTGATCTGTATGAACATCTCAGAGTAAAGAAGTGACCAGTGTTGACATATTCAACAACGAATTTAAAACTTGAGTCAGAAGACTTCATAGAGTGATATACGAAATATACTTGAACGATGTTTTCATATTTAATACAAAACATCTAGTCTAGTCAGATCCCCAGTTTGATTTAAGGGGTTATACCAGTATAGATGTAAACAATCAAATGAACGTGAGTTGACACATTCAAAAGGTAAGGATGGAATTCTGAGGAAAATTGATAAAAGACCTTAGGGACCTCCCGTAACGTGAACATTCGTCGGACTACGGGAACTTTCTTCACCATGTAAGGACCTCTACGGGTAGTTACACCTGTCACGTCGACGGACACAAACAACAGTGACCAAGGACGGGACTCTTACTTCAGAAGACGAACGACGTACACTATGGGAAGTGGTTTCCGTCCAGACACGGAGTGACGACGTTCTCGACACCGAGTATTCGGTGTGACAATGTCTTCGTTTTTATTACCCCAATTCTATTTAGTACTATTACTGGTTGTGGTTTTCTGAAGACCCGTTTCAGTTTGGGACTCCTTTACCCAGTCGTCCCCAATTCTTTTATTCACTGTTGTCCCTTTCGAACGAAATCTTCTCTTTCTCTAAAAACATCTTTCTGTTCTACTTTCAAATCCATAGTAACATCCTCCCACTTCGTCTAGCCTACAAGTGGGTATTCTACGGATATGCACTTAATAATTATTTTTTTTTAAGGGGAGAAAGTACCGTCTTCGTTAGGGACTAGTCCCTCGCACCGAACTTCTCTAGTTTCCGATCTAAAAAGATAAAAGTGTAGTAGAACCGGTTCACACAAATAAGTCCCGTATGCAGTGTGTTGAGAAATTTCTAACTACCGTAAATTATTCTGATGACTTTTTACTGTATTACTTCCCTTAAACTTACAAAAATTCTTATGTCTGAAAAATCACAAACAGTGATTCTACAAATAGAATATAGTTCTCAAAGAAGAATCAACAGTTATTTTCCTTCCCTTCATCTAAAATTTATGATTTATATCAATCCAATCACAATCAATAGATCAACTACAACATAATTGGATTACTAAGAGTCAGAGTTCACGAAACGTCTAAGTTTGACACTTATAAAAGTACACACCAACTTTGACCTCAACTGAAAGACGTCACACACGACGTCCACACTATCTTACCCTCTCAGAACCTTCCTTGTACCGTTAACTTCTTGGAATTATAACTACGCTCGTTTATTGTCTCAGTATTTGGAACCGTCTTTCTGATGAAGTGAAAAGATCGTTTGGCCAAAAGACCTAATTAGAGTTCAGTTAAAGATTTCAGTAATACCGGTAAAAATCCGAAGAGTGCGAGGAGACGTATAGGGGAAGGGGTTTTAAAAGAGGTCCATTTAGGAGGATGTAAAGTCTAAACTTAGACAATAGAACAAATGAAGAAACGTTAACTGGACGGTAGGTAAGTGAGGGAACCATAGACGAAGGGGTCCTTAACTGATACTTCATCTTTACAGAGGAATCGGAAGATCTTCGGAAGGTCGGAAGAAGAGGTGAGTTGAATAAAAGAACAGTACATGGTTGTACCGTTGATCTTTGACTACCAAAATTATAGAATCGACGGAAAGTTAGTATGACTTTTTCCCTTTTATTTATTAATTGTGTACTTCTTTATGTAAAGACTTTAGAATCTTTAACGAATATCCGTATTAGGAAGAAGGTCCTTATCGTAGACCACCTGAGCCACTTGTTAGATATGGAATAAGGACTTATAATCTAACGACCGTCGATATTATTATAAAACTATTGGAGAAGGGTATTATCGTAGTGGTGGTGGTTGTTTCATTCTTATCTTTGGTAATAAAAAGTCACATCAGTTTACTTAAAATAACGACTATTTAACTATAGAATAAAGTAGTCTGAATCTGTCATGATCTATAGGAAAAGGTGTATAACCAAACAAACACAAGGAAAAGAAGGATGAAAACCTGAAGTCCACATCACTGAACAAAAGTTATCCTGTCAAATTTCTTGGACTCTAGAACCTAGCCTTTGGGATCCTTTGCAGAAAATTCTAGGTACTAACTTTCACGACTGAAACACTAAAAGGGGAGCTGGGGTAAAAGACAGAAGAGTTATGTAAATTTTTTATACTATACTATTATGTCTAAACTCGAGAATCAACGAATAAAGACATGCGGACTTGACGAAATTAAGACATTGGGTGTAACTTTATTTTATAACTTGTAAAAGGACTGAAAACTTGTCTAATAGTTTAAAACAAGACGATCCGAACACGATTGGACATAGTAGGTGATGGTCAAATACTTTCATGATGAAAACAATGTATAAAAAATCGTTATTTCACAGTGAACTTTTTATAAAATGTAAAGTAATTTTCCCCGTTAAACAGAAATATTCTTATAATTATAAAGTAACGTTTCCCATTAAACAGAAACATTCTTAACACTAAAATAAATTTTTTAGTATTAGTAATATATTATCGTAAACTAAATATTTTACAGGAAACAGATAACGAGAGGAGGTTCCTTAATTTTACTTATGATCTCTGAATTTTTGATGTAGTAGGAACACCTAGTTTATCCTGTATTATAAGGGACCATAATCTATTGTATTTTTAGTCGTATTTCTTAATTCGTACTACTTTTAATCTGTTCTATTATGACTTCAAGTGACATAACAAAGGATTTTAGGTATCTCCTTCAAGTTACTCAGGGTCACTGTCTCCCTGAATCCCCAGTATATTAGGTCGGTAGGTGACACGACCTTTCTTTTGGCGTTGTTTTATCAAAGGTACTGAAAAGGTTCCGAACAACCACCATGTATCCCTGCGTTAAGGGCTAAGCAGATTGAAGGTCAGAATTTCGTTAAATAATTTGGTACGACCACCATTAGTAATAGCGTAGTTTAAAAACAATAGTAAAAGTCAGAACAGTAATAATGGTAGACTATATAGACCACTGTTAGACTATATAGACCACTGTTACTTGAAGTTAATAAATTTTTATATGAAGTAACAATATGTATTTTTTTAAGAATACCCTTTAGAAGGGAATTCGGAACGTATTAAAAGTGAAAGTGTTTACAAACAATAATATTAAATACCTCAGAACATTCTTTTGTAGTGAAACGACAACTGGTGCAATAGGGTATCACTTCGACGAGGACGTAAAGTACACTCACAACCATCTCTCTCCATCCTTAGTAAATAAAAATTTGACGTGTATCCTTTTCTAAATAGAAACACCGAATCCTAAGAGTCTCTTTGTCTTGTTCGTTCTACAACAACAGGTCAGTGGGTTCAGTACAGACTGAGAAGCTCTGGGGTACCTGATGTTGTGGTTTCCGAAGAGACAGAGAGTGGTAGAAGGTCTCTAACAGGTTCAAATACAGGTTACTTAACCACTATGGTAGGTTGGTAGAGTAGGAAAGAACATGGGAAGAAAAGGTCGGAAGCCAGAAAGAGTCGTAATCCCAGAAATGGTTACTCAGTCAAGAAACGTAGTCCACCGGTTTCACAACCTCGAAGTCGAAGTCGTAATCAGGAAGGTTCCTCATAAGTCCCAACTAAAGGAAATGTTAACTGACCAAACTAGAGTAACGAATGTATAATTTTTGTTCCTAAATGATCCCCTTAACCCAGTACACCAATAACTTCACTTCTTCAGGATGTTAGACGGTAGACGTCAGACCTCTTGATCCTTTCGACCACCATATTAAGTTAGGTTCTCAGGTTTCTTGTTCTTATTCAAGACTACAGGTTTTCGTTCTATTATACCTGTAGGGATAAGTTCTTTTGTCTTAATCGGGAAGAAGACGGTAAAGGAAGATAAACCCGGGAGTCACCTAAACTACTACGGTCAGGCGTGATCATTCCTGTCTAGAGGAAATAAATCGGATGACTGAGCTTACAATTAGAGAAGGTCTTTCTAGTGTCTGTCGTGGGTCTTTGTCACAGAATAGTAGACCCTTCGGGAATCAGGTCAGTTCAACACTATATTTTAATTGGTAGTCTCTCAAATACGAAAAATAAAAATCTTTGACTATAACTAACTCACATTGAGACTTGAGTTGTAAGATCACAGATGTAACAGGACATCAACTTTTTATTGTATGTTCACTTAGGTGACAATAGAGCTTAAAACATATCGTCAAACCGAACGGACAGTGATAGTTGGTTACAAAAGTATAGACGTTGTTAAGTCGGTTACAGTAAGATTCAGTCTTCCTTCGTCGTAGTGGGGGTCTGTACTGAGGTTATACAAAGTTTTTGATATCTAGAGAAGTGTCCACAACACTTTGTAAGAAGTGTGAATATCGGTGAATTGACAATGAAATTATCACTTCAATCGGAACTGATACTGGACCTAGGAAAACTCTCCGAATAAATACTTCCTCTGTTCAAGAAGAAAAGTTTTAAAGAACCCATGGTCACACGAAACTGAACCGAAATTCAACAAGGGTTGCCTTCTAGATTTTGATTTGTAATTTCTTTCTTAAAGTCAAAAATTACTCCACACCTTTAACTACTGGTATACGAAATCGTGACCTCTCAAAAAGATAATAGAAAGAGACTCTCAGAACGGTCATCTTTGATTTGTTGTACGTAGTAGAGTATAAAAGAACTTTTTGATTGTGCCGATTATGTCTTACCGTACGAGTCCAAAAGTGTCCTTTAATAATACAAGGGAGAAATAAGGGAAGAAGGTAAAGGACTCCCCCTAAGTCGTACCCCTTTCTCCGTTTGACTGAATGGTATTCGTGGTTATAAACCGTTTTGGAGTGTAAAGAAATTTGTCAATGGAAAGGGTCCAAACTTTTTACTGACTTAAATTCTTGTTATCTCTTATCCCTTACTGTAATTGGGTCGATAGAGAGTTTCACGTCATTTCTTTTATACTTAAGCTAAAAACATTACCTTTTCACTCATAGAGTAACTTGTGTTGAGAACACTACTGATAATGTGACTTAATTTCTTAATCAAGTGATTAATCGAGAACCGTCAAGTGGAGTTAACTAGAAGTTCAAGTTCCGTCTCGTTATTTATATTCCTTTTTATGAGTATATACAATCGACCTTCCTTTCCAAACTTTATTTTATTTTTATATAAGGAAAAAGGAAATGAATACATTAGAGTCAATATTTAGCAAAGAACGGAAAAGAGTTAAGTTTTAGTTAAAACTAAAGAGAAAAACTAAGATTAAAGAGATTGTTCTCGAGATAATTTGACTGTAGTACAAGAAGATCGAAATACTTAGTTCACTATGTATATAATAGACATAGTCATAGTACAGTCCATGACCCTCTCTACGTTTCTGTATCTTGTAAACTTGTACCTCAAAGACAGACCTTCCTCCACCGTCAAATCGACCTCCCTATTCGTTACGTGGGGTTTTTTCAAGTTATTGTTAAAATATTAATTTTTGTCATCTTTAATCACACTTGATTACCCTAAACGTAAATAGATCAAATGTTTTTCCCATTCACTCATTAGACTAACTGTAGGATTGAAAACAAAACCTCTATGGACTTCGTAGTATCATCAAACTTTACCAAGATAGAAAGGTGTCTGTTATTTAAGTCGAAGATACTTATATATACTTATCCGGTCTGTCCCAATCTCCTTTCTTGTAGAAACCTCAGTCTTCTGGACTCGAAAACCAAGCATGTGTACCGACTCAGGAGAACCCACTTAATAGATGGGGGGAGTTCACAACTAAAGGAGTATAAATTTTATTACTTTTATTATCGTGTTCGAACCTCATCCGACTAGAGTAAGTACTAGTATTATTTACCGTAGGGACATTGTTGTTGAGAAGGGAGTACGCTATAGTGGTCCCAGTCGGAACACTGAACGAAACCGGTTATCTTGTCACCGTTTACTACACTGTACACTTATTGCTTCACGAAGACGAGAAAGAGAACGAGGAGACCGAAATAGTACTCTTGTACAGGTTTTGGTCCCGTACTTTGTACATCTCGTCTCAGTTCTGTCGAGTGACATAGGTCGATTCCGGGTTCCGTACACTCTCTTGGTTCGATTCTATTACTGTCCACAAATCCTCTGGACGTTGACTGACGCCCACATACTTACTCGGGGTGACTTGAGTCCACTTGACCTGTCTGTCACGGTAGGTGAGTAATTGTTCCTATTCACTAGTAACAAAATACAGTGATTCCAAACCACTAGACAATCTCTCGTCATCGATTGACTATTTTATAAAGTAACTGAGACACCCTTAATTTATCCTGTTACGTACACTTACTCAAAACGTTTGACACTTCATTAAGTGTTTACACTTAATTCTTAAAATTTTATAGTTACTAAATAATTTCTACTCCTGTATCTTCTCACTGCTCTATATCTCATAGGTGCAATAAGACAGTTAAAACAATACGGTAACAACAAGTTTCACTATATCTAATTAAAACCAGTGGATAAATAAACGGGTTACCGAGTCTTTAAGAATAGTGAATGTTTATAAAATTTTTCCTGTGTGATCTCTCGGATAAAGATTTTATATCTTTTTTCCGTGTACTAACACGAGTGAATTTAGTAACTTGATAACTTTTAAAAGTAATGGTTCGTTGGTTCTAAAAAAAAGGAATCGTTTAATAATTATCAAACTGAACTGGTTTCAGTCCTGACTCTTTTTAGGCTCTTCTTTTAATACGTAAACTACAATAAATTTACATTAAATACCTAATAAAAATATGACGACTGAAAATTTTTTAATCTACGACGTATTAATTTATCTTTTACTTAGATGGTAAAGACTCACCTCACAAGAGACTTTCGATTAAAAATTTTCATCCGGGAACCTAAAAAATCGTGTAAAAGGGTTATAGTTATTCCTACCCATAAGTTCAAGTAAATTGTTTAAAAATAACCCTTTGAATGTATCGAACCGAGATAAGGTCCCCTGTCTCTACAATCACTGATTTTGTCTGTTGATAAAGACAAGAGAATATTGAATGTAAGATACCATAGACAGTTCACGATACCTTCTTTTGTTTAGTCTTTTCCCCATACCCCACATAGTCATCGTAACGTTGAAAATGAATCTACCAAAAACGACGTAATCGACTTCTTCACCCGGTCCTCGACACTTGTGTCTGTTTTTATTTTTTTATTTTCGTTAGGAAACACAGATTATTTCCCAATAAAGACCACCAAACCATGGGGAAAAGGACGAGATCCGATACAATCACTTCGGCGTCAAAAGTAAGACCGAAGAACTCTATTTTATACTACTACTCCACCCCTACACACTCTTCCTGTGTTACCGACTCTCTCTTCACCTTTTTTTACTCTCCCTTTGTTCCGTCACCGACGGTCCGGCGGAAAGACTCTACCGACGTGTGTAGACCCATTTAGTAATCTGTACTTTGAATCTTAAAAGTAGAAAATTACACGAATTCATATAGTTGTATAAAAGGGAGAAATTCTTATGTGTAATGAGTTTCCCCCCTTTATGCATACCCCCCGTTTTTCATTTCTCCGAATGATCACACCACCTGATTCTTGGAGTTTCAAAAAACTCTTACAATAGAGTATACTTCGTTATCTTAGGAAATATCATGTGTAAACTTTTCGTCTCTGTAATGAAACGGCTGTCTCCAGGCAGATCAGTTCCGATACCAAAAAGGTCACCAGTACCTACCTACACTCTCAACCTGACACTTCTTTCGATTCACGGCTTCTTAGCTATAAAACTTGACACCACAACCTCTTCTGAGAACTCTTAGGGAACCTGACGTTCCTCGAGGTTGGTCAGGTTCCTCGAGAGATTTCCTCTAGTCGGGACCCTAAAGAAACCTTCCTTACTACGATTTCGACTTTGAGGTCTTGAAACCGGTGGAGTACGCTTCCCAACTGAATAACCTTTTCTGACACTACTACCCTCCCTAACCCCCGTCCTCCTCTTCCCCTGCTGTCTCCTACTCTACCGACCTACCGTAGTGGCTGAGTTACCTGCACTCAAACTCACTTGAGGCCCTCTACCACTACCTGTCCCTCCGGACCGCACGACACTAAGTACCCCAGTGTTTCTCAGCCTGTACTGACTCGCTGACTTGACTGACTGACTGACTGACAAGTTAAGTGAGTCAACACAGACACTGAGGTACCTGACGTCTTTCGGTCCGAAGGGACAGGTAACCGTTGAGGGTCTCGAATGAGTTCGAGTACAAGTAACGCAGTCACTACGGTAGGTCGGTAGAGTAGGAGACAGTAGGGGAAGAGGAGGGTGGAAGTAAGAAAGGGTCTAAGTCCCAGAAAAGATCACTCAGTCATGAAACGTGGTCCACCGGTTTCCTAACCTCAAAGTCGAAGTCGTAGTCGGGAAGGTTACTTATAAGTCCTGACTAAAGGAAATCCTATCTGACTAACCTAGGGAAACGACAGGTTCTCTGAAAGTTCTCAGAAGAGGTTGTGGTGTCAAGTTTTCGTAGTCAACAAGCCGTGAGTCGAAAGAAATATCAGGTTGAGAGTATAGGTATGTACTGATAACCTTTTTAGTATCGAAACTGATCTACCTGCAAACAACCGTTTCATTGAAGAGATGAAATACTATACGATAGATCCAACCAGTATGGAAAAGAAGGTTCCTTGTTCACAGAAAATTAAAGTACCGAAGTCGTCAGTGGTAGACGTCACTAAAATCTCGTGTGTTTTTTTATGTCAGACAGTGACAAAGATAATAAAGGGGTAGACAAACGGTGCTTCACTAACCTGACCTATGGTACCAGAATCAAAAGACTTTCAACTCAAAATTTGGTTGAAAAAGTGAGGGGACAAAGTGAAAGTAGTTCTCCGAAAAATCAAGAAACGAAAGACGGAATTCCCACCACAGTAGACGTATAGACTCCAATAACTATAAAGAGGGTCGTTAGAACTAAGGTCGAACTCGAAGGAGGTCGGGTTACAAAGAGTACTTCATGAGATGTATATTTAATTTATTTGTCGCACTGTTATATATCGGAACTGTATGAGGAAAAGGATAAACCTTGGTCAGACAACAAGGTACAGGACAAGATTGACAACGGAGGACTGGACGTATGCCTAAGAAATCCTGCGTCCAGTCCACCAGACCATAAGGGTAGAGAACTTCTTAAAAGGTGTCAAACAACACTAAGTGTCAGTTTGTGAAACTGGATCAGTTATCTCGTCTTCATCTACAAAAAGACCTTGAGAGAATGAAAAAGTGACTCGGTCACCTACAACCGTTAAACTAGAGACCAAGGAGACGGAAAAGATTTGGGTCGAACTTGGGGACCTTAAAGTGCTAAGTGCATAACGACTTCGGACCGAACCTCTTAAAACTCATAATGAAACGATCGTACACTCTACTACCGTTAACACTTCATCAAACTCGTAAGAAACCGTAACGGATAGAAACCCTAACCTCACTTTTGACTGGAAAAGGTCAGGACACCGGTGACGACTCAAAAGGTTTAAACGACCGTATAACTCACGTATATATTTATCGAGTTGACTTCAAGGTAGTGAAGGTGATAGAGATAAACATCACTACGAAAGATTCCGGGTGAACTGAATCGAAAGGTCCTACAGACCGACATAAGGTCACTAGTGTGGTAGCACAAATAGACCCAGTACTTCAAGAAAAAACATATCATTAAGACACATAAGAACGGTGGAGAAGAATTATAGAACACGAAGACAATCCAGGTATGATAAAGACAGGAATTAACACGGGTAAAAAAGTACTTTATGAGGGAACCATAGAGATTAAAAGAACTTCTCTAGAGATCAGAAAGGGTAAGATAACAAAAGGAGATAAAGAAACGTAACTAGTGACTCCTTCCGAAAGAATAGAGACGAATGATAAGAAACCTTGAGACGTAAGTTTACCCATATAGAAAGGAAAGAGGAAACGGCAAACGAAAAGAAAAGTGTCGATAAACATTCCGGAGGAGTCTGTTGGTAAAACGGAAAGACGTAAAGAAAAAGGACTCCTACCAGAACTAGGGACGTAGCACATGTTACAATGCTTCGAGGCAGGTATCAAGAATTCCGTGGGATAGTCTAGATTAGGGGAACTTAGATAAAAAGTGAAGGTGACATATTAGTATTCCCTAACTAAATCCGGGATGGAGTTATCAGATCACCAAAAGGGATGAAAGAAGTTAAATTCACACTTAAACCATTATTCCTTAAGTATTAGACTCGGTGTCAGTCGAGGGTCAGAACAAAAACGACTGACATATCTCGAAGAAGTAAAAACCGACGTTTCTTATATGAGTTAGACTAAAGCCACAACTGGTAGACTACTACAGGTACACAGCTCAGATTAGGACACAACACCTTCTCCCACAAACGATACTGGTCACGTAAGAGTACCGTTTTGAGACAATCGGAAACTGGACGAAACAAACATGAGGTTCCGTTTACACGGAAAATGAGGTCCATAGAGAACTTAAGGATGAAAACGTAAGGTCAGGGGATATTACTGTCTCTTCCGTTACCGTTGGGTGAGGTCATGAGAACAGACCTTTTAGGGTATCTACCTCCTCGGACCATCCGACGTCAGGTACCCCAGCGTTTCTCAACCTGTGCTGACTCCCCAAAGTGAAAGTGAAAAGTGAAAGTACGTAACCTCTTCCTTTACCGTTGGGTGAGGTCACAAGAACTGACTTAAGGATGAAAACGTAAGGTCAGGGAATATTACTTTTCCCGTAGAAAAAACCCATAATCAAGATCTTCCAGAACATCCAGAAGTATCATGACAAGTTGAAGTCGAAGAAGTCGTAATTACCAGTCCCGTATCAGAACCTAATTACACTACAACTTATCAAGAGGAACCATTACTTGTCTCTAGTAAGACAACAAAAACCCTAACGTAGGTTCATTAAGTAAAACCTGAGAAAACAACTGATACTACCGATGAGGTAAAGAAGATTTCCCTAAGAACGGACGTCATTATCTATATTACCAGTAGACTCAATTTAAGTGGGTAAGGTTAGGTTAAATCAAGTGACTAAGGATCTTACAGCTACAAGTGAGAACGTTAGAAGACAAACTGGTGAAGGTTTAACGAAACTAAGTACCTGGATTGTAAGGTCCAAGGTACGTTATAACGAGAAATGTCATAGTCTGAAATGAAGGTAGTGGTCAGTACAGGTGTTGACCCACAACAAAAATAAACCTGAGGCAGAGAAGTAAGAAAGACCTCAATAAGAGGTCTTTCGTATAACTCGTGAACGGTTGGACCCCTCGATAGAAAAACGGAAAAGTATGACAAGTACCCCAAGAGTTATGTTCTTATGACCTTACCAAATGGTAGGTGAAGAAGTCACTGGGTACAAAACAGTCCTGAGAGGTGGTACTGGACAGGTGGAACCCACCGGGATTTACCGTACCGAGTAACAAAGTGACTTAATCCGTTCCGACACCAGGTAGACTTGTCCAACCAATCAAAAGACACTAACACCAAAAGTAAGACAGAAGGGAGACTACCTCTTCCTATTCTCCGAATACCTTCGAAGGACTACTCTCTGTGACTGGCTCCCCCTTTAACTCAGAACAAGTCTAACCACCCCGGTACGAGTCATTTAGAAAAAATAGGTCAAAAACAATGACTGACGACGACGACGACGACGATTCAGCGAAGTCAGCACAGGCTGAGACACGCTGGGGCATCTACCGTGATAGGGTTTATCTGCGAGAGTTTCGTCAAAATAAAACGAGTACTAAAACATCCAGTTATCAGTCCGAGTTGTGTTGTAACATTTCGACGGTACGAGGTTATTTCGACTTTGTCAGTCCGAGGGGACCCCGGTCCTCTAGGTGAACGTTTTATTGAATGAGTATACTGACCGTCCAACTACGGTTGATAATAGACCCTTGAGTCGTCCTAAAATGAGACTCAGGAGCCAAGAAGAAAAGTAAAGAAAATTTAATTTCATATCAACTAAATAGTAATATTTACACAATCAAAAACCACATGTCGTTTCAATAAGTCTGTATTATATATATCAAAGTATAGGAAAAGGTAAAATCCAATAATGTTCCATGACTTACATGAAGGGACAAGATATACCATACATCCACGAACAACAAATAGACAAAATATGAGAACGGACCTTTTAGGGTACCTGCCTCCTCGGACCATCCGACGTCAGGTACCCCAGTACTTCTCAGCCTGTGTTGACTCTCTGAAATGTAAGTGAAAAGTGAAAGTACGTAACCTCTTCCTTTACCGTTGGGTGAGGTCACAAGAACGGACCTCTTAGGGTCCCTGCCCCCTCGGACCACCCGACGGCAGAGTGTGTCTCAGCCTGTGCTGACTTCGTTGAATCGTTGTCGTCGTCGTCGTCGTCACATATATACAATTAGGGTTTGAGGATTAAATAGGAGGGGGTGAAAGACGGTATCATTGATATTCAAACAAAAAATATAAACACTCACATAAAGATGAAACATTTATTCAGGCAAACATAGTAAAAAAAATCTAAGGTGTATATTGACTATAGTATTCTATAAACAGAAAGAGACTCACTAAATGAAGTGAATCATACTATTAGAGATACAGGTAGATACAACGACTTTTACCGAAAAATGAGAAATTTACTGACTCATTATAAGATAACATGAATGCTTGGTGTAGAAGAAAGAGGTAAGTAGACAGTCACATGTAAATCCAACAAAGGTACAGAACCGATGACATTTATCACAACGATCAATGTGGTTCAACAGAAAACTTAATAACAAAAGAGGTCTACACACGGGTCCTCACCCTAACGACCTAGTATACCGTTGAAATAAAAATCAAAAAATACTTTGTAGGCATGACAAAGGGTGTCACCACATGGTTAAATGTAAGAGTGGTTGTCCTACCAAGGGAAAAGAGGTGTGAGAGAGGTCATAAACAACAAACATCTGAAAAACTACTACGGATAGGGATGGTCATACTCCACCATGGAGTAAATATTTAAATTGAACGTAAAGAGATTATTACTAACTTGAACTGGTAACAAAAGTATACAGAAAACCAATGGACATACAGAAGAAACCTCTTTACAGATAAATCCAGAAGACGGTCCAAAAAAAAAAAAAAAATTAACCCAATGAAAAAAAAACATTAACTCAACATACTCAACGAACATTTAAAACCTTTAATTAGGGAAAAGTCAGTGTAATAAACACTTATAAAAGAGGATCAGACATCCAACAGAAAAACCAAAACCAAAAGGAAACGACACACTTTCGCATACAAACTAAACCAGGGTAGACAAATAAATACGAAAATAAAGATAATGGAACTCTCTGGCTAGATTCTATTGTAACGATGCTAAATACAGTCTCTTACAAAACGAACACGAGAGAAGATCCTCAAAACACCACAGTACAGAATATGAGTCCAGAATAAAAACACATACCACATTCCTACACAAGATTGAAGTAACTAAATGTACGTCGAAAGGTCGAAAGGGTCGTGTCGTGACATGGATCAAAAATTCTCACTGGTAAAGTCATAACATGTAAGAGTAAATACATACTTTAGATTAGACTTGAGTATCTTTATTACTCATCTTACCACCAATGGTACCCGACCACTACTGCCCTTTACCCTTATTCAACAACTTCCCATGTTTAATCGTTGATCTCCTATTTATTTAAGACCTCGAGTCGTAACACTGACGTCAGACGTTATCACATAATAGATGAAGTTTAAACGATTGTCTGATCTAAAATTTACAAGAGAGATGGTTTTTCTCTACTATCAATACACTATCTCCACAATCGATTACGATTCCACAATTAGTATAACGTTATATATTTATAGCTTAGTTGTGTAAAACAGACGGACATTGAATGTGTCACGAAATACATTTAATGTAGAGTTTTTTTTTTTTTCCTCAGTCATAAGGTTGTGTCCACCACCTAGACAGTCAAAGTATTGCAGACCCGACTCTTTGTCCGTGTCACAGTGAAGACGTCATAGGACAGGAAATTTCGTTAGTGTCTCGTGAATGTTTTAATTGCCTTTCCCAGTATCTGGGAGTAGGGAGGAACCAATTTTATTCTACAACTTACTTCTTCTCTTCACACAATAAGAAT
Source organism: Capra ibex (assembly GCA_006410555.1). Lineage (NCBI taxonomy): Eukaryota > Metazoa > Chordata > Mammalia > Artiodactyla > Bovidae > Capra > Capra ibex. Next base: position 66,054,510 of record SJYO01046538.1, read on the forward strand.
GACCTAACAGTCTTCAGAAAAACTTAAAACTCTAACAAACCATATGACTGAGATTGTGTCACGGATTCCAACAGTAACATTTTCAATTAAATAGTTCAACTTGTTATTAAAATATGAAGAGGAAGAGTTAAGACTTCCCTTCACACTTTCTATAAAAGGTTTTTAACTCTCTCTTATTTGATATGTCTTAGAAAGAATACAAATAACAAAGAGAGATTCGTCAGGTACAATGGAGGTGTTTCGCGAAAAGGAAAGTAACGTCTATACGAACCGACTGGTTGACCTGTGTTCGATATTTTTGGTCTCCCCCTCTTTAACGAAATCATCTAAGTTTCCGTCCTTTCTTACAAAGGAGGCATCACTCGGTGATTCGACGTCCATGACTCCCGACGACGAACAACCCCTAGGGACTTGTTTAGACTATCGGGTATTTCTGTTCTGTCCGAATTCCGGTTCGATGTCCCATCTTGACAGTCTTCTCAAAATTTTCACTCAGTACGTCACAACTAAAATTGAGTTACAACACGAATCCTTATCTTTTTTGGTAGATAGTAATAAAGTGACTATCATAACACGTACCATGAGTCGACCTCACGTCAGAATACTCCGAGAACCTTTTGAATGGAAAGTAAAACAGACATAACCAATTACGACGAATCTCTTCCCATATATCTCTAATTTTTTATAAAAAAATTTCTTATTTCCAACTATTTACACAAACTTTCGATTAACACCGACTGTCGAGTACCAACCTCTTCCGTTACCGTTGGGTGAGGTCATGAGAACGGACCTTTTAGGGTACCTGCCTCCTCGGACCACCCGACATCCGACACCTCAACGATTCTCAACCTGTGCTGACTTGCTGAAATGAAAGTAAAAGTGAAAGTACGTAACCTCTTCTTTTACCGTTGCGTGAGGTCATAAGAACGGACCTCTTAGGGTCCCTACCCCCTCAGACCACCCGAAGGCAGATACCCCAACGTGTCTCAGTCTGTGCTGACTTTGTTGTATCGTCGTCGTCGTCGTCGTCGTCGACGACGACGACGAGTACCAACGGATCTCTACCCTGAGTAATAAGGAACATGTCACACCATTGAGAAATAGATCCAGTCTGCAAAAAACCTCATCTTACCTAGGGATGTAAAGCTCTGTTCTAGTTCTTTCTGGAAAAAAAATTCAAAGAAAGATAAAATAACCTAGTCTTAAATCCCACTATTTTCTCCGTTCTTTAATCAGTGACAAATACTTAAAAAAAAATTTTTTTAGTCGTTGCGTTACATCCCTTACCTGTATGCCTGTTATAGGTGTTACCTGTTAAATCTTCGCTGAATTTCCGATAGGAGATTACCTACCTGTTCGACCAAGTAGAGTCTTCAAACTAATTTTTTCACGTCAACATTCCTAGTACCGTTATAGAGACTCTATAGGAGTCTCCAGAACCTTTGAATTGGAATTCTCTTAGATTTTAGATTTTCTCCCGTCTTTCCTCTCCTCAACTATGACCTGAAATTGACCTCTCTAAGCAAAGGACGGGTAACGGAAGGAATGATTAACTGTTCAAGTATAGGGGGTCGAAGCTGAAACATTGTGACACCAACCCTGGGACATTTGATGTCAACGATAAACCGACGACCGAGGATAATCCGTGATATTTATGTCCCTTGATCTCTCTTTAACATTCCGACTTCCTCCTTACCCCGAACGAGAAAGAAAAAACAAAGGACTAGGGTAGTCTCAGTAGGAACATTACCATGAAGTAAATCTTACACCGTAAACCAAGGTCATCATCATCCACCAAGGTTCAAGGTAAAAGAAAAAGTATGAGGGACATGGTTGTAGAAACTTACAAAGGTCTAATGATCGTGATCGGTCGCCCATAGGGAGGACATCCTGACTCAAGACCGAGTCGGTCCCAGGAGGAGACTCAAGACCTCCATGGTCACGGTCGACCGTCACCGAAGGAGAATCTCTATACGTAGGTCCAGAAGTCCTAGAAAAAAGATTCGAATATTTAAGAATCTTGGGATTCCCTCATCGACGAAGAATATCAACGGTAAAGAGACTATGAAATGACAAATGAAAAACGGAAAAATGGAGAAAATAGGATAAATCAGAAATATAATTTAGATACAATTTAAGTACCTACTTACACTGACTATTGTAGAGAAAACGTTTTATAAATGGTATCAAAGGTCACAATGAGACTAAGACGGAATCTCTACGTCTCGGACTTGGAATGGATAGATAAGGTGTGACTCGATGTTATTATTATGGTCAGGTGTTCAGAACGGTATCATGTCAACTATTGATCAGTCGATTCGTACGATTTCTTCCCTTTGTAACCTTAGATGACTCCCCAGTAATAAATTGAACTAATCTTGAAGCCCCGGGACGGTTCAGGGATTTCCAGTCGTAAAAGAGTAGTTTAAGAAAATTGTTAGGAAAAGAAGTGGTGGGACGGGGGGTCGACGTAGTAAGTACCAAGACCAGTGTACATACAGGGATTCTTAAGGTGAACCAGGAACTGGAGGTAACAGTGAGAAGGAGGAAAAGGTTTCCATCCACTTTACTTCACTTCATCCCCGTGTCCCCACCCCTATTTAAAGGATTCACTAATCCGAAACCATGGTAATTATGGTGTACGATGTCCTACAAGTCTTGGGTCCAACTTCTGAACCCTTCACACGTAGTCCTTTAAGAAGGATGTCCACCATACAGACTCGACTTAGACCTTCCTACCTGATCTCAATTGTCCTATTTTATCTTCCTTGTATATCCAAAGACCTCGATCTATTTTATATGGATGTATAGACCATTTTCCTTGTTTAAACATTGTAGACCCGTATAATGTATCACCTACCCTTCCTGTTTTAACCGAAAGGACGGTATAGATAAAAGGTCCGGATTTTTCTGGGACAGTTTTTAACTCATAATTCATTCGTAGTCCTGTATGTTACAAAAAGAAATAGAAGTCAAAAAATTAAACGACTTCATATCAACTGAAAATTACGAAGTCTACACGTCGTTTAACTAAACCAATATACATATAATCTAATAAAAGGTAATAAAAGCAACAACAATAAATCAACAGGTCAGTACAGATTGAGAAACGTTGGGGTACCTGACGTCGTACGGTTGGAGACAGGGAGTGGTAGAAGGTCTCAAACGACTCCAAGTACAAGTAACGTAGTCACTACGGTAGGTCGGTAGAGTAGGGGACTACAGGAGAAGAGGAAGACGGGAGTTAGAAAGGGTCGTAGTCCCTGAAAAGGTCACACAGTTGACAAACGTAGGACACTGGTTTTATGACCTCGAAGTCGTAGTCAGGAAGGTCACTTATATGTCCCAACTAGAGGGAATTCTAACTGACCAAACTAGAGGAACTACAGGTTCCCTGAAAGTCCTCAGAAGAGGTCGTGGTGTCAAATTTCCGTAGTTGAGAAACCGTAAGACGGAAACACAAGAAAGGTAATCTCCAATAATATTCTATAACTGATGTCAAGGGACACGATACTCATCCAGGAAGAAACTCTTATATATATTAAAATTTACTGAAAGCAGGTTCATACAATAAGTATAATAGAACAAATGATTAACAGAACCTATCCATATACAATCAAAGGACCAATCTGATTCATCTCTATCATGATTTATGATAAAACACAGGTAGGTGGTAGTGGAATATACCACTGTGTGTTCATTAAATTATCTATGGGTACGTTATTTATTTATGTTTTTAATTTCTTTGAAATTTTTATAGTAATCCAAAACTTTTTACCGGTTGACTCCGGTCATAAAATAGAACCTCTTCTCGAAAAAAAAAGGGAAAGAAAAACTATAATCAGAATTTTCGGTTCCTTTGATAAAGTAGATGTTAAGGGTTATAAAGGGATATTATTGGAGAATCATTTTACACGTATATTTAAACCCATTACCAACATAGTAAAAGGTTTATATTAACATTTTGTCCAAAGAAAAAATCGACAGTTTCTCCACAAACTATACACCATTTTATTAAATCGAATATAAACGGTAACCCTACAACTGGAAGATCCGTTCGAAGATCAACATGACAGTATAATTAAACCTCTGGAAAATGAACTTCCGTTATGAGTAGAGGATAACATACTTGACTTCCTCTATACTGCGGAAGCAGAAAAATATGGCTATTTTGTCCGAACCGGTTGTCTATATTAGAACATCCTGAAACTTAGAACTCGTGAACTATCGTATTATACTACGATAGTATATACTATATACTAACAGTAGTATTATACTACTGTCGTAACACCGGAAGGGACCAATAGAAGGCGTATCGGGAGGTCTTGACTGAACCATGGACAGTTCAAAACCGGGAGGTCAGAAGATTATAGTAAGGTTATTTAGGAACACGACGAAGTCTAATACTACGGTAAAAGACAACAAACGTTGGTACACGTTGTTTACTATCTGTCATAACAGTTTCTACATTCTTTCGTACGATGAGAAATAGGAGTAAGTTTTGACCTATAAAATTTCATGTTTATGATCTTTCACCTTAAAACTGGGTGTCTTTCTCGTAAAGACAGAAATTATAGTCGGTAGACACTTGTTCAAAGGGTGGCCTATGTTCCTAAAAACTGTTCATAACATTTACAGAAGTTCACTGTGTGTAAAAACCTACCTCTAAAGTCCCAAAGGGGTCACTTACACTACTTGACAGGTCTACCACGGGGCTATCGGTGAGTCGTCTCAGGAATTTGCTATTATTAATTGTTGATTAATGTAAATTACGGAACTTTCCCCAGGTGATCGTAAGTAAACTAGTCTTTAGGTAGGGACCCATCCAGGCCTTCTCTCTTATCTGAAGGTCGTATTGGTAGACCTACTAGAAAGAGGGGGACGAGAACGACGACGTCTCCCTGACCACTACAGGTACTGAGGAAAACCTCGTGTATAAGACGAGACCTTCGACGACTTTCTCACCCGGAACGACTTAATTTAACCGAAAACAGGGTAGTTTCCGTTCTCAATTCAATCTACGTTTACGAGACAGACCTACCTCTCCTGTTCTTTCGTTCGAACCTTTTGGACACGGTCTAAAACACCACTAACACCCTCAATCCTGTACGTTAGTACGGTTTGTTTCGACCTTGTTTTACTGGATGGACTAATTAAGTTTCTTTACGTCAAATAAATATAAATAGAAGTATTTGTGTTACAGAGAAGTGTACCTTACATGTATTATAATATTGACTCGAACGAGTCAAATATCTGAGAGTCAAATCTTAAGGACTGTCAAACCCGTCTTTGACCGAATCTTGTATGTAAAAGGTTACATACAACAAAATGAAAGTATAAGTTGACTATTGGGACAGTACCCATTGATTACGGTTCCTAAAAGAGGACCTTCTACCGACTTGTAGTACATCATTAGAAGGTCGATCGTCGAGACAAAACCACGGTGACAAACGGTTCAGGTCTGAGATCTGACAACTCAGTAACGTCCGTCGTCCACCGGATCACCACTTTACATGATATTATTATTAAAAGGGGGAGACCTTTACCGGAACCTTGTGTCACCTCCCGAAATTTTCGAATACTCCGGTACGGACACGATAACTCAGGTTGTCAAAACCAATATATATTGACGGACTTCGACCTGGTTAACCTAAAATTTAGGACCTTTACACTTAAAACCTTCTCCATCCCTATGAAGCTCAAAACGTTGACCCAGTGTAATTACCGGTCTCTTCCGTTACCGTGGGGTGAGGTCATGAGAACGGACCTTTTAGGGTACCTACCTCCTCGGACCATCCGACGTCAGGCACCCCAGCGATCCTCAACCTGTACCGACTCGCTGAAGTGAAAGTGAAAAGTGAAAGGACGTAACCTCTTCCTTTACCGTTGGGTGAGATCACAAGAACGGACCTCTTAGGGTCCCTACCCCCTCGGACCACCCGACGGTAGAGACCCCAGCGTGTCTCAGCCTGTGCTGACTTTGCTGAACCGTCGTCGTCGTCGTGTAATTACCGTTATGATATCTACCTGTCCCTCCGGACCGTACGACACTAAGTACCCCAACGTTTCTCAACCTGTGCTGACTCGCTGACTTGACTTGACTATCTTCTGTCCGAGAAGAATTTGTCAAGATACACACGAATTTCGTATTGAAAGTTGTTTCACACAAAAGTATCGAAAGCTATATGTTAGAAAAACAATAGAAAAAAGACATATATAAGATATTAAAATTAAACCTGAAAATTTGAATTAGGTTCCAAACAAAGACAGTTAACTCTTATCTAATCGTGATTGAAGCATCAGTAATCCCAGTCAGTTCCCGACACGAGATAATTACAAGTGAGTTTTGGTAGACTCTACAACGGTCAGTGACGTCGTGTACAACCTCTCCTTATCTCTTATCGTGGAATTTATGAATTAACCGATTAAGTTCAGTGTTGTAGTACGCATGTAAGTTCCGACATCCCTTTGTGTTAGGACAACGTAGTACCTTACTTTTTTGGATCTTTATTGTCTTTATAACTACTCTTCGTGATCACATTGCACGGTCAACCTCTTTAAAAACAAGAACCAACACAGTAATACTCTCTTACTATGGATATAAGAAAGATTTAAAACCATAAATAACTTCAAACGAATCACTAACTTGTGTATTAGTTAAAAATACTGATAAAGTACTTGTGAATTTCTTCTATATAGATATAAGTCCACGTCTTAAAATACATATAGTTATGTATAAGAAAAATGAATGTCGTAAATCAAAAAATTACGTACCTTTTTTTAAATTAATATTTTCTCTTCGTATAGATGTTTTTTACTTATCGGTCACGGATTTACGGATTAAACAAAAATAATAATGGTCTCTCTCTACGTATATTTGATTAAAATGTCCACCCGAGTAACGTGGACAAAAAGTTCACTGTCAGGAATTACTTGACAGAAAAAATAATTAATCAAAAATAACGGTATATAAACGAAATGTTATAACATAATCAAAGATGATGTATTGTTTTACTTAGTCAGTGTGTACACGTATATAGGGGAGGGAAACCTTAAGGAAGGGTAAGTCCAGTGGTTCACGTAATTCATGACATAGGATACAAGAGTAATCAATAGATAAAATATACCTCATAGTTATCCCGTCGTTTATCTCAAATCTTTTCCGATTCCCAACTTGTGAAAGTCGACAGTAAAGAACCAAATTAAAAAGAAAAAGCATGGACACTCGATGTAGAGACGACACCTTCGTGACTCACACAGACTCACACATCTGATATGGACGAGATGAGTCCCGTGACCGTGATTAAGAGATCGAAGAGAGAAATAAACATGAACCAAAAGGGGACGTAACCTCTCCATTCTTCCATTCTCATACCTCTGAACAAACTGGTATCTATGTCTTTATTCCTTTCAGAAAGTTGGATAGAAACCAAGACTCGGAGAGTCTTAGTAAACCTATACCGTCTTTTCCAATAAGAGTTCCGAGTGTGATCCAGTTATCTTAGGATTCGACCCTCACACCTTATCTCCAGATCGTCCTTACTATACTAAGAAATAGTACAAAATGAAGATAGAGGAATACAAGGAACCCTTAAACGAATAATTTCCGTTTCGCTGGTACATGAATCTATGTTTATAGTTAACCATAGCATAAATGGTGATGAATTTTACAAAAGATTACAAAAACACGTTAATTTTTCTTCTTTATGTATACTTTTATTCTTCGTCACAATTTAGAACTGACATAAAAGAGGACAGGACCAAGAATAACAGGAGATTATACACGCATAAACGTTAACCTATGAGGACATTTATACAAATCGGTTTTATTCTATGACCGGTTTATGTATTACTTATATTAATTATTTCACTTCACTTCAACGAGTCAGCACAGACTGAGAAACACTGGGGTACCTGACATCGGATGGTCCGAGACTCCTCGGAGAGTCAGGCACCTTAAAAGGTCCGTTCTCATGACCTCACCCAACGGTAAATGAAGAGGTCCCCTAGAAGGGTTGGGTCCCTAGCTTGGGTGCAGAGGACGTGACGTCCGTCTACGAAATGGCAGACTCGGTGGTCCCTTCGGAAATTAATTATTTTAATTATTATTATAATTATCACAAAAAGAAGTGTCTATGAAACAACATACAATTGAATGAAACTGGAGTAGTGTCATAGTACTTTATAAGATCCACCACGACAGGAGAAACTAAAATGTTACCTTCTGTGACTGCGGATCTACATAAGTTACTCAATGTATTATAGTGTGATTTCAAAAAAAAAAAAAAATTAAGATGTAACAACACTTCCAACTCATGAGGTACGGAGGGTGGTTGTTGAAGTTAAAAGATTAAGTTCACCTATATTTCTTAGAAAGTGACCAATATGATAAAATTAAAGATGCTGTCTCAAACTGGATGACTTAACCTGAAATACTTTCGATTACTCCTTAATTCGACGGACTTTCTGAACTCTACTTTCTAAAAGACTCTAGAAAATACGTAACATTTGTATGTCGTACGACCCTGGTTTCGAACGGAAACATGTAACACTCCATCTCCCCTCCTTACTTATTTGTCATCTTATTTAACGGATGACCCGTGAAAATTGTAAATTTTCGTTGGTCATTAATAGTGTAAAGACGGGAATGAAGTCAACCCATGTATAACATCGAAACCCAGACACTCGGAGACAGTCACTAATATGTGGATACCAAAGTCCCGGTGCACATAGGTTGTCCTCCATCTTTTACTGTACTCGTCTTTTTTAGTGAGTGATGGAATCCGAGTCTCGAAGAAATGACGAAGATGGGTACTTAAGACACCGAAGTTTAAGAGATTGGACAACCTAAGACATGGACGGAACTGGAAGTTCTAAGACGACTCGAGAGGTTTGAACGGATTTTGGTACCTGAATTGAGAAAAGGATAAAGAAGACTGGAGTGTGAAGACAAAATTCTGGACGAAACGTCCTGAACAACCCAAGGACTGGACAAGGGACGAAACTGGGGTCTAAAGTGTTGACTGACGAGTTTAAACCAATCTTACTTTTTGAAAGGGAAAACGAAGATTCCTAGTGACGGGAGTAGTCACGAACCCGTAGTATGAAGTACGAAATTAAACCAATAAATTGTCAAAAGGATTATCAAAAGGTAACAAAAAAAAAGGGAATCAATATGTTCAGTCAATAGACTCTTATTTGTATTTTATATTTCATTAACGGTGGTGTCTTCCATACTACTATAAAGACTCCTTCTTTGTACTTTATTTTTAAAGACGGAGAATTTCTAATTTAAAAAGGTCTAACTTAATCACGGTACAAAATAAGATCTTTTATGTAGATAAATAGTTTTAAGTCTTACTCTGAAAACCTAGGAAAGGGTAAAGTATAGACAGTCAACATCATTGTTCTTATAGGTTTTCTTGAATTCTTTCTATTTTTCTCGTCACCAAGTCGGAGTGGTCCATCGTTCCTACTTAAACGAGATTACTCAAAGGGTTTTGACTGACACGAAAACAAACACTCAGACCTGTGTAACACTTTTTACTTTCACTCAGTAAGTTAGTACAGGGTGAAACTTTAGGGTACCCGAAATCGGGTGGTCCGAGGAGACAGGTACCTTAAGTCCGTTCTTATGATCTCACCCAACGGTAAGGGAAGAGGTCCCCATAGAAGGACTGGGTCCATAACTCGGACCCAGAAGACGCAACGTCCGTCTAAGAAATGGTAGACTGGATGGTCCCTTCGGGACCTGGGAATGATTTGATGTCAAAAGATCCGGGGTGGATCTTATAAAATACTGTCATACCAAACTTTAAACTTAAAAATTGTTTAAGAGATCACTAAGACCACGTCTCCCGGTATAAACTCTTGACGACGAGAATCATTGACCCCCATTGTTAATACGTCTAGTATTAACTCTCTTTCTTTTTAGAATTTTCTATGTTATCTGTTTCTGAGACATTGGTTCAAACTGTTCTGTTGTTACCTCTCCTCTGTCTTAAGAGAAGGTAATAATAATTCAGGAACTATGTTATTCAACTTGTTCGAGGTTTTAATTAATAATTCTAAATTTTACACTTCCTTCTAGTCAATACCACTATCGACTAGTAATAGTCAATAGACTATTCTTATTCAATTGACTATTCTTAGTAATACCACTTTATTTTTATCATCTGTCCGATCTTCTGTGTGTGAAGGGAATGGTTATCCGTCGATTACAATACTACAGTGGTCCAAGGACGATTTCTACCCAATACTCATTTACAACTAGTCTCAAAACATCAAATACAAATAACACTATAGAAATACCAAGAAATGAATAACGTACGTAAAGTAAAAAGAATCAATCACTACAGTAAAGGGGTACTCACAGAAGAAAATTTTTTTATACTACAGGGTTTCACTTGATGGAGAGTCCATAAAAATGTCTATCCATTTGGTAGTGACCTATTCATGTTACACCATTAGTATCAGTTCTTAAACCAGAAGTCACAGACTTTTCATCTTTTCGTCGAGGAAAATATTTTAAGATTGACATATTCTAAACGAAGATAGACTCTTACAAACACCATTATAAGTTTTATACGATGTCGACGATACCGTCATATTTAATTATTTATTTTGTGTAAATTTTAAGAGAAAAATAAGAGATTCAATTTTACATATTCTGATACGTTGACGAATAAATGAGTCTATTTAATAAGTAGATCAAATTATTAAAAATTAGTCAACAACTAAATAAGTTTTTACTTATCGAACTAGAAAACAAACAGTATCGAAAACGACTGATTTACAACGAGACCAGACTATACTAAGACCCTTCGTACATGTAAAGTTACTTAAGAATTAATTTTCCTATCACTTATAAAGACCGTGGAATTGGAAATCGTAGAGTCTCCACTGACCGATGAGACAGACATACACACCTCTCAGACTTAAACGTTTTCAGTACTATTATAACGGTGGTCACGATATGGTGGAGAACATACGAGATGATAAAACGGAGACGTTTACAACTCGAGAAGGTTTTATCGTCCACCCGGGTCTCGTACTGAGACTGTGACAACGATTATGATCAAAACAGGTGAGTCGTTATGTAGCCCCCTAACGGGTCCAAACATGGTCGTTTTGAGTGTCCCACTTAAAGGACGGAGACGATGATGATATGTCGTAAAAATCCATCTTGAACAGAGTTATTGGGTACATTATCTTAAAGAATTAAATTATAAGTCGTACCAATACGACTATATTTGACCAATATTTCGTCGATATCCATACTGTTAACATGATCAATCCTATTGTATGAGAACATATATTGTCTATCGAATTTCTTCTGTCTGTAAATAAAAAGAAAGAATCAAATCGACCTTATTTCTAAACACGTTTAGTCATGACTATGGATTTAAACCCTCCCACTAACCACTATCACAATTCTCTATACTGAAGGTAAAGACGGTTTTTTTTTTTTTCTCTCTCTCTTTTACTGAAACCCTAAAACTATCCCCAACTTAACTCAGACATCTATAGAAACCCATCGAACCTATAGACTTGTTAAAATTCAGAAGATTAAAATTCAGAAGATTAAACTACGTAAAGGTAAACACGGAAAAAACTAAAGAAAGTAGTCACAAAACACCAAAAGTCATATATTTATAGAGTAGAGGACTCAATTCAAATAAGGATTCATAAAGTAAGAAAAACCATGATAACATTTACCCTAACAAAAGGTTTAAGGAAAGGTCTATCAAACATCGATTATATCTCTTTGTTACTTAAAAACATACAACCAAAACATAGGACGTTGAAATGACTTAAGTAATCAACAGTGTCAAAAAAAGGTTTTCTTCAGATTCTTAAAGACATATATTCTAGTATATATTCTACTGTTCGTCTCTATAGACGTTCGATAGAAGTTCGTCCCTATCAAAATTAAGAAATTTAAACCTACGGAAATTCCAAAAAAAAAAAAAAAAAGAAAAACCAGATTAACGACCCCGATTTGGAAGGTCATGACATAATTTATCTTCACAGGTCCCACGTGTAAAAACGGAATAAGGACTACAATTTTTTTTTTTTAAGTCTAAAACTGGTAACTCATACTACAATCGACACCCGTAAGTGTACTTTGGCGTTTTCGGGTTCTTGTCGGAGTAGTTTGGACTCTTTCTCGTTTGGACCTCTCTAGTATGAAGGACTAAATTTTATATAATACTTTGATGTCATTGGCGTTGTCGTACCATGATCGGATTACTGTCAGTATATCTGGTTATCTTGTCTTATCTCAGGTCTTCATACAGATATTCACATACCGGTTAACTAAAAACTGTTCCCACGGTTCTTATGTATAACCCCTCTATTTACGGAGAAGTTCTTTGTCACAACATTTTTCATCTACGTACGTACGTACGATTTAGTGAAGTTAACACAGGTTGAGAGACACTGGGATACCTGACATTGTGTGGTTCGACGGGACAAGTACCCTAAGAGGTCTGTTTTTATGACCTCATCCAACGGCAAAGGAGGGGGGTCCCCTAGAAGGGCTGGGTCCCTAGTTTGGACACAGAGAATACAGAGAACGTAACCGTCCGCCCGAGAAATAGTGATGTGATCACGGTGGATAGGTGTGTATTTTATTACTCTAACCTAGAAACAAAATTGTTCTATGTCGTCTTTTAGTCACTTTTCCCCCAATTTCATCCTCATTTTGTCTTATGGACTTTGACATTATGAGGATCTTCTTTTGTATCCCTCTTTAGAAGGACTGTAACTAGAACCACGACTAAGAACCAATACTATGGTTTTCATGTCCACTATTTTCGTTTTTAATTTTTCACCCTGATGTAGTTTGATTTTCCGACGAGTCGTTCCCTTTGTTCACCTATCAGTCGGATATCTGACCCTCTTTTCTAAATTATTTTCCAATTAGGAAACTGTTTGAGAACGTTGAGTTATTGTCTTTTTATATAATTAGCCTAAATTTTTCACCAGATTCTTGAACTTACCTGAGAAGAGGTCTCTTCCATGTGTCTACCGGTTATCTGTATACTTTTTTACCAGAAGTAATTAATAGTTCCTTTACATTTAGTTTTGATGTTTCTATATGGATGAATATGGACGGTCCTAATGATAGTAGTTTTTTTGTTTTCTGTTTCACAACCGTCCCTACACCTCTTTGTGAACTCGTAACAATCACCCTCTCGTTTTACCACGTTGACGATAACTTTTACCACAATTCTAAGGAGTTTTTTAATGTTAATTTACTAATATACTAGGTCGTTACGAACGAATTGAGACACATACAGACATGTATGTATATTATACATTTTCTTAAATTTCGTCCCAAAGTTTCTTCATTATCGTGTGTATACGAGTAACTTCTTGATGATCTTTCTGAATTCTACACCTTTGTTTGATTTACACATATCTCTCTTAAAACCTATGTCGGTTACACCATATATGTATGGTACCTTATTGTAAATCGGAAATTTTCCCTCCTTTAAAACACTAGAAACTGTTGTACTTACTTGACACTCCTATAATTGGATGTACTTTATTGGTCTGTGTCTTTTTGTTTGTGACGTATTAAGGTGAATATAATCCATAAATTTTGACCAAGTCAACACAAACTGAGAAACACTGGGGTCTCGAACGAGTTTGAGTACAGGTAACTCAACCACTACGGTAGATTGGTAGAGTAGGAGACAAAAGGGGAAGAGGAGGACGGAAGTTAAAAAAGGGTCGTAGTCCCAGAAAAGGTTTCTTATTCAAGAAACGTAGTCGACCGGGTTCATGACCTCGAAATCGAAGTCGTAGACAGGAAGGTTACTTGTAAGTCCTGACTAAAGGAAATCCAACCTGAACCAACTGGAGGAACGACAGGTTCCCTGAGAGTTCTCAGAAGAGGTTGTGATGTCAAGTTTTCGAAGTCAAGAAGTCACGAATCGAAACAAACACCAGGTCGAGAGTACAGGTACGTGTTGGTGACCTTTTTGGTATCGAAACTATCTACCTGGAAACAACTGTTTCATTACAGAGACGAAAAAATATTCGACAGATCCAACCAGTATTGAAAAGAAGGTTCCTCTTTACAGAAAATTAAAGTACGGACGTCAGTGGTAGACGTCACTAAGACCTCAGGTTCTTTCATTTCAGAGAGTGACAAAGGTGATGAAGGGGTAGATAAACGGTTCTTCACTAACCTGGTCCACAGTACCAGAATCAAAAAACTTACAACTCAAAATTCGGTCGAAAAAGTGAGAGGAGAAAGTCAAAGTAGTTCTCCAAGAAATCAAGGAGAAACGAAAGACGGTATTCCTACCACAGTAGACGTATAGACTCCAATAACTATAAAGAGGACCGTTAGAACTAAGGTCGAACACGAAGTAGGTCGGGTCGTAAAACGTGTTACATCAGACGTATATTCAAGTCATTCGTACCACTGTTATATGTCGGAACTGTATTTGAGGAAAAGGATAAACTTGGTCAGACAACAAGGTACAGGTCAAGATTGACAACGAAGAACTGGACTCATGTCTAAAGAGTCCTCCGTCCAGTCCACCAGACCATCAGGGTAGAGAAAGTCTTAAAAGATGTCAAATAACCCTAGGTGTGTCAGTTTCCGAAACCGTATCAGTTGTTTCGTCTTTATCTACAAAAAGACCTTGAGAGAACGAAAAAGGTAGTAGGTCACCTACAACCGTTAAACGAGAGACCAAGGAGACGGAAAAGATTTAAGTCGAACTTGTAGACCTTCAAGTATCAAATGTATAACAACTTCGGACCGAACCTCTTAAATCACACACTCTACTCACGTTAACACACTATCAAACTCGTAAGAAACCGTAACGGAAAGAAACTCTAACCTTACTTTTCACTGCAAAAAGTCAGGGCACTGGTCACGACACAAAAGGTTTAAACGACCGTATAACTCACGTCGTGGAAATGACTTAGTAGAAAATCCTAAACTTTATCAAGCCGACCTAAAGGTAATGGAGGTGATCGACAGTCCTCGGCGCAATCCGAAATGACTGTAACTCTGTGCCGGGATTTGGGGGAGGGAAACAAGGCATCCGTACCTGGGTCTTACTTCCTCAATCCAAAACACTAAGACTGAACAAAAAAGGAAAGGAGCCGAGTTAACTGACTTCTCTGATAATTCCACGAATAACAAAAACTCTCCTCGTCCTCTTCCGTATTTCGGAAGACGTCGACACGAGTTTCTTATTAAGTATTTCAATTAGTGACTGTAAACAAGTTCCTGAAAATGTTTTTTCACAAGGTCCCACTCGTGTCTCCGACGTCGAACTCTGGTACCCTCCCTAAGGATAGACTTCGGTTAAACACTCTTTTCACAAATACCGTTTCCTCAAACGACTTATATCCCGAATCCTTATTAATTTTATCAATCTTCGATTTCTAAATTCCTAACGACATTACAATGTTATAAGATGATATCGAATATTTTTAATCCCTGAAATCTCTATAATAATCGATCTTCGAGAAAGATTCTTTATCACTTGAATCCTATGATCCCCGTTTGTCCTGAATCTTTCTATTCTTTATTTGACTCCTTACATCATACGTCGCGTCTGTAATCGTACTTAATGTCACATAAGTGTTTCTGTGTATTCTTCTTCATCTATTCTCTTAGTGACTCCTTCCTTGAGGAAAACTCCCCGTTGTCACCAAAAACCTCTTTTTATTTAGACCCAGTTACCCTTGATTTTTATAGTTTGGAGACTGGATTACGAAAACATTTTCATAATTTCTCTTAGTATTCGAACTTTATTTGTCCGTCAGGTTCTTTTGACTCTCCGACGGAGTCAAAGAGAGCGGTTGTGGTGGGTGGGGAAGTCCAACTTAGGGACTGACGACCTCGACCTGAGACCGTTGATCGAAACAAGGTTCACTACGAAGGATTCAGGGTGTACTGAAGAGTAAGGTCCTACAGACCAAGATCCACTCACTAGTATCGTACCACCAATAGACTCAGTACTTCTAGAAAAAACATATCAAGAAGACACATAAGAACGGTGGAGAAGAATTATAGAAGACAAAGAGAATCCAGGTATGGACAGAAAATACCACGGATAGAAACGTACTGTGTAAGGGAACAATAGAGATTAAAAGAACTTCTCTAGAAATCAGAAAACGAAAGATAACAAAGGAGACAAAGAAACGTAACTGGTGAAAATATATAAAAAGGAAAAGAGGAATGTTTATCGACTCTTTTCTTCTCTTCGTGTTCCGTTTCCTCTTTCCCTTCCATAAATTTTATCAGTTTAAATATTTGAGTGTCCGACCTTATAACAAAGGGTCCCGGATACCTCTCTTCCTTTTCCCTTTGAAATTGGTTGTAATGTAAAGACAATTTATTCTATTTATTGAAGACTTCTAGACTACATGTTATAACATATACATTAGTCGTTATTATATAACATGAGAATTTTAAATTCAAAAGTGGAGTTACTAAAAAAAAAATTTACCTTTATGAAGGGGTCTTACCACTCTTCAAAATTCTGAAGGTTGGACTTTCACTAAAAAAAGTTAACTCTTAACTCCTTAGTGACTTCTAAAACTTGTCTCTTCACAATACTATTTTTACTGAAAAATCTATCTAATTGAACAACGATACATAACCTAGTTAACAATGTCCTTACTTACTCACCAACCTCTTTGTTCCACATAAGTAAGGGATAACGACGATATTCCCCGTGTTTGAATCATTGAATTTTGTTATGTCTAAATAATAAAATGTTCGGACCTCCAGTCTTTAGTCTTTACCTAAAGTGACCCGACTTTACTTTCACATCCAGGTCGACATGAAAGAGACCTCCGAGACCCTCTCAGGTAAAGGAACGGAAAAAGTCGAAGGTTTCCTATGGACACATGGTGTCGAACACTGTGGGAAGCAGATAGAAGTTTCGATCACATTACTTTTACTTTCACTTCAACAAGTCAGGACAGGATGGTCCGAAGAGATAGGTACTCCAAAAGGTCCGATCTCATGACCTCACCCGACGGTAAAGGAAGAGGTCTCCTAGAAGGGTTGGGTCCCTAACTTGGGTCCAGAGGACGTAACGTCTGTCCGCGAAATGACGGACTTGATCGTCCCTTCGATCATATTATACATAAAAGTTTATAAAAAGACGACACTTGGAGACAAAAGTGTTAGTGTAAAAGAGACCGACACTGGGTAAATAGTAGGAAAATGTTCCTGTGAAAACTAATGTAATCTGGGTTGACATATTAGGTCCGATTAGAGGGTGTAATTTTACGAATTAGTGTCGACGTTTCAGGGGAAAACGGTACGTTTTATTGTATAAGTGTCCAAAGTCTCTAAGTCTATACTTGTAGAAACTTCACTTCACTTCAGCACAGGTCCCCCTGGTAATAAGACGGATGATGTGTTTTAATCCTGTATTTAAGTATACACTTAATTCCCACCACCACCGATACCCTGACTGTAAGGAAACATGGAGGGAAGTATTGATTAGTCCATATTTTCAGAGAAGGATACGTACTAGAAAACTTCGATAGAAGAAGAATGAATAATGAAGGTAACTTGGTTCACTTGAACCGGTTAAACCACAAAGACGATTACAACTGAAGTAGATTATTAATACAGGATATAGAAGAAGACGATGGTTTTAAAACGATTAAGTAACAATTTAACGTAAAATGGAACACCGATTTTCCTCTATTTAGTGTAAGTACGATAAAAGAAGGGACTAGATACTCCGAAGACGACTCAAAAAAACAAATCAGTAAAAGTCTTATAATCTGAAAAGGTGTTTGTACCGTCCATTAGCCTGACTCAAATAAGCAACGTTTGGTATGTCCTTTAATAGGTTTACTGAGTAAGATTTCTTTTTCTAGAGTTGTTTCATTTAAAAACTTAGTACGTGTATACGTCTTAGATTTGAGACTTATTAAAAACCAAAGAGGACAAATTTAATATTTTATTTCCTATCCATCGATGGAGTATAATATTTCCTTTTATACTTCGAGTTTTCTACAGTACTACTCTAGTCGTTTAATATGTTGTTATAAGTTTGGGGTCAAGTCAAGTCAGTGAGTCAACACAGGCCGAGAAACACTGGGGTACTCGGCGTCATACGGTCGGGAGGGACAGGTAGTAGTTGAGGAACTCAAGTGGGTTTGGGTATAGGTAACTAAGCCACTACGGTAGGTTGGTAGAGTAGGAGACAGTCGGGGAAGAGGAGGACGGGAGTTAGAAAGGGTCGTAGTCCCAGGTTACTCAGTCGAGAAGTGTAGTCCACCGGTTTCATAACCTCAAAGTCGAAGTTGTAATCGGGAGGGTCACTTGTGGGTCCTGACTAGAGGAAATCCTACCCGACCAACCTAAAGGTACGTCAGGTTCCCTGCGAGTTCCCAGAAGAGGTTGTGGTGTCAAGTTTTCGTAGTTAAGAAACCACGAGTCGAAAGAAATATCAAGTTGAGAGTGTAGGTATGAACTACTGACCTTTTTGTATAGAAACTGATCTACATGAAAACAACCGTTTCATTACAGAGACGAAAAATTATACGATAGATCCAACCAGTATTGAAAGGAAGGTTCCTCATTCGTAGAAAATTAAAGTACCGACGTCAGCGGTAGACGTCACTAAAATTATTTCAGTCGGTGACAAAGGTGACGAAGGGGTAGACAAACGGTGCTTCACTACCCTGGTCTACGGTACTAGAATCAAAAGACTTACAACTCGAAATTCGGTTGAAAAAGTGAGAAGAGAAAGTGAAAGTAGTTCTCCGAGAAATCAAGAAGAAATGAAAGACGGTATTTCCACCACAGTAGACGTATACACTCCAATAACTGTAAAGAGGACCGTCAGAACTAAGGTCGAACACGAAGGAGGTCGGGTCGCAAAGAGTACTACATGAGACGTATATTCAATTTATTCCTCTCACTGTTATATGTCGGAACAGCATGAGGTAAAGGATAAACCTTGATCACACAACAAGGTACAGGTCAAGATTGACAACGAAGGACTGGACGTATGTCCAAAGAGTTCTCCGTCCAGTCCACCAGACCATAAGGGTAGAGAAAGTCTTAAAAGGTGTCAAATAACCCTAGGTGTGTCAGTTTTGAAACTGTATCAGTTATTTCGTCTTTATCTACAAAAAGACCTTGAGAGAACGAAAAAGTTACTAGGTCGCCTACAACCGTTAAGCTAGAAACCAAGGAAACGGAAAAAATTTTGGTCGAACTTGTAGACCTACAAGTGCAAGTGTATAACGATTTCGGACCGAACCTTTTAAAATTAGTAATGAAGTGATCGTGTACTCTAGTCACGTTAACACACCATTAAACTTGTAAGAAACCGTAACGGAAAGAAACCCTAACCTTACTTTTGACTGGAAAAGGTCAGGACACCGGTGACGACTCAAAAGGTTTAAACGACCGTATAACTCACGTCGTGAAAGTGATGTAGTAGGAAATCCTAAACTTTATCTGGTTGACCTTAAGGTAGTGGAGGTGATCGAAACAAGTATCACTACGAAGGATTCCGGGTGAACTTAAGTGCAAGATCCTACAGACCGAGATCCACTCACTAGTGTGGTAACACTAATAGACCCAGCACTTCTAGAAAAAACATGTTAAGAAGACACATAAGAACGGTGGAGAAGAATTAGAGAAGACGAAGACAATCCAGGTATGATAAAGAGAAGAAGTCACTCGGGTAGAAACGTACTTTATAAGGGAACCATAGAGATTAAAAGAACTCCTCTAAAGATCAGAAAGGGTAAGACAACAAAAGGAGACAAAGAACGTAACTAGTGACTCCTTCCGAAAGACTAGAGAGGAACGAGAAGAAACCTTGAGACATAAGTTTACCCATATAGAAAGGAAAAGAGGAAACGAAAAGTAAACAGAAGGAAAGTGTCGATAAACATTCCGGAGGAGTCTGTTGGTACAACGAAAAAACGTAAAGAAAAAGAACCCCTACCAGAACTAGTGATAGAGGACATGTTACAGTACTTGGAGGTAGGTATCAAGTAGCCCATGAGACAGATAGTCTAGATCAGGGAATGTAGATAAACAGTGAATGTGACATATCAGTATTCTCTAAACTAAATCTAGCATGGACTTACACTTTGGGGTCTGAGTAAAAATATTATTTATAGAAATGATAAACCTCTTCCGTTACCGTTGGGTGAGGTCATGAGAATCGACCTTTTAGGGTACATGCCTCCTCGGACCATCCGACGTTAGGGTATGACGGACAAGATTTAGTGACTTTTAATTTAGGAGTATATCGGTAGCACCTCGACGAAGAAAGTTCCAAAACACTTCTCTATTCTTAAATACTATTAGAGAAAGAAAATGAAAGTTAGTCGACACGACCATAAAATATTTATACTTTTAGTATCACATAATTTTAAACCTCTCTTTTGTTCCGATTAGGAAAGTAAAAGATCACTCGTACGTGAGACCCTACCCCAACAAATTTCGTCATGAAACTGGGATTAGAGGGAGTCAGGTGACGGTGTTATGGTGGTGGTTTTATTTCAACTCCTTGAGTCACTACCGATGACTTTGACTTTCTACAGATAATCTAAATAGTTTCAAGAAAAATCCAATCAACCTAAGAAACTGAAAGGAATAGACAGAGACTATAGGTTACCACAGACCTAGAGACCCAGTAAAACCACACAATCTGTCTCGTGTCAGTTTATTTTCTAGTCTTCTGTTCAGAACCGACCGACCAACTGTACACTTATCATAAGAAGAAAGAGTAATTTTTCTAAAATGGTTCAGGTCAAATTATGAGAACATTTAAACCCTCGACGATTAGACTCCAACCCTATCCCAGTTCGGAAATAAGTGTTCTACTTACTCTTTCTCAAATATTTCAGTCCATGACTCACCTTTGTCCGTACAACCCTCCAAATCCAAACCACTGAAAGAGAAACTTCTTTATTTTTCCGTTGTTTGTCGAATTTCTCTATACACATTCTGAAGTACTAAGTGTTTGGACATAACCACTTACAGAAGGTCCTATAAATAGACCAGTGTCTTTCTAACGGACGACTGATGACTTCTTGAATTTGTACTCTTGTTTAGAACACAGAGAGATGTAAATAGAGAAATTATTGTATGAACGAGTAAAAGGGAAACAAACCTTACACCCGTCAAGGACCACTGACCCAAAGTTCATCTAACAGGGTTTGAATCCTGTAAAACTAACGAAACTCAAATAAGTAAAATACTACCACACTTACCCTAAGTTATCTCTGGTATGAAGTCTAAAACTTAAGAACAGAAAAGGACCCGGTCGTAATACCGTATAGGACCCGATACTATGAACAAGTAAAACGACCCGTCCCGTCGTCGACGTGGGACTCGGTTGATATACTAGTGATCTTATTCGTTACTACGTGAATTTTGGTAAGGTTTGAGTATGGCGATAAAACAAAAAGTCATGTCATAAACTATTTAATGGACTCTAAAGATTGTGAAATAATATTCAATCAGAACATAATCTACTAAAACGGGTTTACTTTCGATTACATTCACAAGACTCTTGCAAATTCCATCCACTTCGATTCGATACTACAAGCCATTAAATCTATATAATATACATAAAAACTGAATGTCTTAAAAGTTGAACACTACCCAAATCGTCCTGTATTGGGGTGACCTTCAACTCCCTTTAGACTTCGTGGCTTACATTCATGGTTTTGTCTCTCCACACACACACACACACACACACACACACACACACACACATAATTTAGAATTTTGTACTGAGAACTTAAATATCGTAAGAGGTGAGAAGCCGTCTCTTTTGTCCAAAGTGTCACATAGTGAATGACACTTACATGGTTATTACATCTCAAGTTTTCATGTTTACAAGGTCGGTCTTTGTGACCCAAAGAACCTTCACACAAACCCTTTAGAAAATTCTGACATCGACAGATTTTAAGACGGATGTTCTTCAAAAGTGTACCCGACAGTATATGACTTTTTCTGATCGAATAGTATTTACCCTCTTGTTAACAAGACTATATCTTACTAATGTAAAGTCATGACTTTCACTCTCGTCCTTATTTGTCCACTCCTTGATCGTTTAGAAGATCTTCCATCACGAAATAATGGTGTTTATGGATGGGATTCGACTGAAGTGGGTTTTAGTGACATTATTTCTGACGTCTTTCAGTCGTCCTTCTTTTTGAGTGACTTGTAAAGTTGTGGACATTGTTTACGTCACAAAATTGGTTGTTCTCCGAATACTCACTACTTTCCATTAACACTGTCGAGGTTGTTGAAACGATTGGGTGTTTAATATAAGTCCATGTACGTCGGGGAGATATACTTTACTTTTATACAAAAGTTAAGAGGACACCGTGTATTTTATTTACTATTTCTTTTTCCACTACTTTACATCACTCCCTACCCTTTACCTTCCTGGGAACCTTTTTGGGTCGATCATGATTCTTCACTGAGACCCTCAGTCCTTTTAGACCCTTCCTTTCTTCTTTTCGTTGATTTTTGATCAATTATGATCCTAAAAACAACGGAAGACATCATACGAAGAATATCCTTAATAAGAACCAGTGGAAAATATAATAGATGAAGAAAGATTGAAAATTTTATACTCAATTTTATCATGTTTATGTTCAACCCAATTCGTTGACTTTTTACTGATGAACGAATAAGAGATGATGTAAATCTTGTTTGATTCCGTATAATCTATTTTAATCCGGTCTCTGTCTCCTCGTTAAGATACGACGGAGTTTAGTAACGAAGAAGAGAAGCATGTCAAGATTTCTCTGTCCCTATATTAATAGAGTGTGAAATAATAGTTGACCATAAAATAGGGTTTAAGTACCTCCACCCGTCCATCCGATCTTATACCTGAATGTAAAAGGGTAACTATCATGAGAAGGGGTCTGAACCTAGAACCTAGAGTGATGGGAGACCGATCAACATTCTTTCCTGTCCTCTTTCTCTTTTCAATATCCCTGACAAGTCCCTACCGAGTGGGATCCCTTGGAATGAAAGGGTAGTCACCTTCCTCAGTAAATGGTGTACATACTCCGAAAAGCATCCATCAATGAAGAATATGATAGTTACCACCAGATTAGTAAGAGAAACTTAGACTAACTAGTCTAATAATGTTTAAAAGAAAGGTCATAAATGTCCACCTTCGTTCTTCCCCTTTCTTACACTCTCTCCTTCCTCAGAACTACTATAGGATAGGAATTACCGGATGTCAAAAACTAATTTACGTCTATGTCAGTGTTTAAGGTTAATTTACAATAATATTAGTGTCTTATATACGTAAGTATGATGATACACCTTAAGTCTTACGAACCGATTACGAGACGGTATAGGGACCTCTTTAAAGGTAAATGGATCCCTAGAATCTCTAAATCCCGGGTAGACAGTCACTTTTCTGTTCAACGTACTAACTATTCACGGTCTTGTGTCGATTCCTCTACACGTTTAGTTGGTCTCATAGGTCTAAACGTAAACTCTACCTCTAAAATTTTCGTACATCCGACTATCGTCCCTTTAGTACTTGTCAAAGAGGGGATGAGGAATAGAGGTTAGTTCCCGTCTATACAGACTAAAGATTGTACTTATTTACCCTTTTATTATACATGGTGGTACTCTAGATACATGTCTACAACACCGTATGTTCCTCTTCTTGTAAAGTTTATGTCCCCGTTTATGTCATTGTTATGTAATATCATACACCTCCATTTAAAATTTTCACCAACAAAATACTAAAGTTATTAAGTTTTGTACTTGTGACACTTTGTTCTCTTGTTTCTCCTTTATTCTATTTTCTGACTCTACTTTTGTCTTGGTTCCATTCATTTGTAGTCCTACTATGATCTTTGACGTATACTCTTTATTTTATACGTAAGCTATATTATCTCTATTTTTGACTGGGATGTCTTTTCCCTTAGTCACTACACTCTATGTACAAGTCCTTCAAAAAGGTCCTACGTCTCACTCTCCTAATTCTATCCTTCTACTACTGTCGGTTCTACTTTGTACTTTCTAATGCCTCTTGACCGTACTGTCTATTTACTTACTCTATAGTTTTGTTTACCATTTTTGAGTCGTTAGTTTCGACACTGATATTTTTAGAAAGGGTTTGACTTGTTTCGTAACTTAGACGTCCCATCTCAGAGTGACTCTTCGTCCTTCGTAATTACTTTACCTTGGTTATAAATCCGTGAAGGACGACTCTATAGACTTAAAGTTTCCTATTTCCTTATTTTATAGAATGTTTGTGGGTTCATCCTTTTTTATTCTAATGAACATGTCTTTTTTTATTTTTTATTCACCTCTGTAGAGTCTACGAAGGTGGCGATCTATCGTTACGACCTTCGTCATAAATTTCACCATCCCTCTGTTACGGTTATCATACTGACTTCTGGGGTGCACGTCTCTATGACGGGAAATACATGTAACCGTTGTTTTTCTGTGGCACATGATACGTATCGAGCTCTACATCATGTGTTCAAGGTAGGTCTTATTCTCTCTATAAGAGATTGACGTTTCCCAATAGTACTATTTCTTTGTGACTTTTACCACTTCAATATTCTCATGACCGTCACTCATCGTCTGAGTCAATATACTTATTGTATTCATTAATATTACTAATATTTGTATTAACTTTATATTTAAAGACTTGTTTAAAATTTCTCTTATAATAATTATATTCAATAATTTTATATTATCACTTTTGGACCGATATTTTAAGATCTAGTCCGTCACTTACCCTTCAACCATCTTTATCTTCGTAATGATAATCTTCCCGTAACCTAAAACGTACGTAAAAAATTAGATTGATGGAACCACTAATAGAATCTTTTAAGTAAATGAACACTAAAATGTACGTATTACTAACGGAACTATTAACAAGTGTCATAGATAAGGAAATGTTATCAAAACAGAGAATAAAGGTAAGAAACAAGGACATACTCAAAAAGTTTTTTCCTTTTGTTTTGAAAGACAACGGTGTCCTTCACTGGCCGTCCCGGGTGTATCGTCTTGAGGATCAATGGTCCTGACTGAACAAGAAAGGAAACAACAAACCGGGTCAGTCAGAGTATTAATAGTGACCGTTCCGACAAAGACCGTACTTCTTAGGTCTCGTCTTAGAATTACGAACTGAAGGATCCTAACGGTTCCATAGGCCTACTTCAGTCGAAACCTAATGAGAAACACCGTTTTTGTAGGGGAAACTAACAATTAATAAGGAAACTCGACATAATTGTTACAGGTCACTTGTGACCCTCCTGACTACAACTTCGACTTCGAGGTTATGAAACCGGTTGACTACACTTCTCGACTGAGTAACCTTTTCTGGGACTACGACCCTTTCTAACTTCCGTCCTCCTCTTCCCCTGCTGTCTCCTACTCTACCAACCTACCGTAGTAGTTGAGCTACCTGTACCCAAACCCACCTGAGGTCCTCAACCACTACCTGTCCCTCCGGACCGCACAACGCCAAATGCCCCAGCGATTCTGAGCCTGTGCTGACTCACTGACTTGACTTGACTTGACTTGTTACAGGTAGGTCGTTCACAGTTACAGTGGAACCCTTGTGTTGGGAAGAAAGTGTATGTATGAACCATTAAAATCTTCATATATTACCAGTGACAATAGAACCAGACATTCACTGTGAACCAGGATTAACCCTTGGTCTGACACATATAATTTGTCGTCCTTTTTTTGAGTCCGACCGGGTATTCCGTTACAGTATCACCTCCGTTCAAAGGAAAAATTAAGGTCGGACAGACGAGATTAGTCTCCCAGAATGTCGGAAACGGGAGGACACGAATGTATCAAAGAAGAGGTAGGTGGGATAAGGTAAATCCGGAGAGGACAGGTCTATACCAGCTAAGAGAAGAGACTGAGGTCTGAATACCAGTGGTTTTAAAAAAGACGGAAGTGACTAACATACTAAAGGGGTAGAAGAAGATGATAAATCCAGGAGTACCAATCCTGATAAATTGAAGGTTGGTGTCATAATTAGGACGGGTATTAAGGATCTTGATTTAGACTGGTCTCTGTCTTTCATGATTTTATCAAAATGGAGGTTTTCCAAGATGAACGACAATCAGACTAGGAATATATTCGGGTCTAACAGAATGGACCCCAGGACAAGAGTACTGACCCCACGACAAAACTATACAGTACAAGGGGTCCCCGAAGGGACCACCGAGTTACCATTCCTTATACGGACGGTTACGTCCTCTGTACCTAAGGTAGGGACGAAGTCCTTCTGATGTACCTCTTCCTTTACCATTGAGTAACGTGATAAGAACGGACCCTTTAGCGTACTTATCTCCTCGGACCGTCCGATGTCAGGTACCCCAACGTTTTCTCAACCTGTGTTGAATTGTCGATTTATCGTTGTCGTACTAAGAGCCCAGGACCTTACGATGGTATGAGAGGGTCCGAAAAGAGTCCTGATCTTGGGATAACTACCGACTTGAGACTGAAACACCTGTTAATGACTAAGGTCCGGAAGGTCTATTACGATGGAGAGACAAACTGGTTGGATGACTCTGTGAGACGACTAAGTAAAACTTCGAAAAGACGAATTACGTGTATACTTAACCCCGGACTATAGGAAACTGAGAAAAACTCGTTAAAAAAGGAAACAGTATACCGTACTTAGTAGACACATCGAAAAGACCCAGAGTTCACTTACTGTCACTACGAATCGTTTCAGAGAGGTGAGACAAACCGGGTCTTGAGTCAGAGGGTCGTTACATGTGCCAATCCGTAGAGAAAAGTTAAGACCTGAAGTCTTGTAAGGATTGTTCAGACAATACAGAGTGTCTTAAAACTGGGTATGTACACGTTGGGTCGGGAAAGGTATCTGGGTACCCCTATGGGGTATGGATGAAGAAACCAAGTCAAGTCAAGTCAAGTCAGTGAGTCAGCACAGACTGAGAAACACTGGTGTACCTGATGTTGTGTAGTCTGGAGAGACAGGTAGTGGTGGAGGGCCTCAAATGTGTTTGAGTATACGTCATTCAGTCACTTTGGTAGGTTGGTAGAGTAGGAGACAGTAGGGAAAAAGGAGGACAGGAGTGAGAAAGGGTCGTACTCCGAGAAAAGTGTACTCAGTCAAGAAGCATAGTCCACCGGTTTCATAACCCCAAAGTCGAAGTCGTAGTCAGGAAGGTTACTTGTGGGTCCTGACTAGAGGAAATCCTACCTGACCAACCTAGAGGAACGTCAGGTTCCCTGAGAGTTCTCAGAAGAGGTTGTGGTGTCAAGTTTTCGTAGTTAAGAAGTCGCGAGTGGAAAGAAATATCAGGTTGAGAGTGTAGGTATGTGCTCGTGACCTTTTTGGTATCGGAACTGATCTACCTGGAAACAACTGTTTCATTATAGAGACGAAAAATTATATGACAGATCCAACCAGTATTGAAAGGAAGGTTCCTCATTTGCAGAAAATTGAAGTACCGACGTCAGTGATAGACGTCACTAAAACCTCGGGGGACTTTATTTCAGTCGGTCACAAAGGTGACAAAGGGGTAGATAAAGGGTACTTCACTACCCTGGTCTACGGTACTAGAATCAGACTTACAACTCAAAATTCGGTTGAAAAAGTGAGAGGAGAAAGTGAAAGTAGTTCTCCGAGAAATCAAGAAGAAATGAAATATGGTATTCCCACCATAGTAGACGTATAAACTCCAATAATAATAAAGAGGGTCGTTAGAACTGAGGTCGAACACGAAGTAGATCGGATCACAAAGAGTACTACATGAGACGTATATTATTCAACTTATTCGTCCTACTGTTATATATCGGAGCTACATGAGGAAAAGGATAAACCTTGGTCAGACAACAAGGTACAGGTCAAGATTGACAACGAAGGACTGGACGTATGTCCAGTTCACGAGACCATAAGGGTAGAGAAAGTCTTAAAAGTCAAATAACACAAATAACACAATAATTATATGTCAAATAACACAAGGTGTGTCGGTTTACGAAACCGTATCAGTTATTTCGTCTTTATCTACAAAAAAAGACCTTGAGAGAACGAAAAAGTTACTAGGTCACCTACTACCGTTAAACTAGAGACCAAGGAGACGGAAAAGATTTAGGTCGAACTTGAAGACCTTCAAGCACCAAGTGTATAACAACGTCATACCGAACCTCTTAAAACTCGTAATGAAACGATCACACACTCTACTCACGATAACACACCACCAAACTCGTAATAAACCGTAACGGAAAGAAACCCTAACCTTACTTTTGACTGGAAAAAGTCGGGACACCGGTGACGTCTCAAAAGGTTTAAACGACCGTATAACTCACGTCGTGAAAGTGTCGTAGTAGAAAGTCCTAAACTTTATCGAGTTGACCTTAAGGTAGTGGATACGATCGAAACAAACAACACTACGAAGGATTCCGGATGAACTGAAGTGTAAGGTCCTACAGACCGAGATCCACTCACTACTGTGATAGCACTAATAGACCCAGTACTTCTAGAAAAAACATGTCAAGAAGACACATAAGAACGGTGGAGAAGAATTAGAGAAGACGAAGACAATCCAGGTATGGAAAAGACAGGTAATAACTCGGGGAGAAACGTACTTTTAAAGGGAACCATAGAGATAAAAGGACTTCGCCAGAGATCAGAAAGGGTAAGATAATAAAGGAGATAAAGAAACGTGACTAGTGACTCCTTTTGAAAGAATAGAGAGGAACGATAAGAAACCTTGAGACGTAAGTTTATGAGTAAACTTAGAAAAGATAGAAAGGAAAAGAGGAAACGAAACAGAAGAGAAGAAAAGAATCGTTAAACATTCCGGAGGAGTCGGTAAAACGAAAAAACGTAAAGAAAAAGAACCCCTACTAGAACGAGAGACAGAGGACATGTTACAGTACATGGAGACTGGTATCCAGTAGTCCGTGAGACAGATACTCTAGATCAGGGAATTTAGATAAAGAGTGAAGGTGACATAATAGTAATCCCTAAACTAAATCCAGTATGGACTTAGCAGATCACCAAAAGGGGTGAAAGAAGTTAAATTCAGACAAACCGTTATTCCTTAAGTGATAGACTCGGTGTCAGTCGAGGGCCAGAACAAAAGCGACTGACATGTCTCGAAGAGGTAAAACCGACGTTTCTTATATTACAGACTAAAGCCACAACTGGTAGACCATTACAGGTACACATCTTAGAAGAGAACACAACAACCTTCTGCCACAAACAATACTGGTCACACAAGATAGTCGTTTTGAGAATCACAAACTGGACGAAGAAAAACAAGTGGTTCCGGTGTAAACGGACAATGAGGTCCACAAAGAACTGAAGGATGAAAACGTAAGGTTAGGGGATATTACTTTTCCTGTATAAAAAAACCCACGATCAAGATTTTCCAGAACATCTAGAAGTATCTTGGTAAGGTAAAGCCGAAGAAGTCGCAATGACCAACCCCGTATCTGAACCTAATAGTAGTATAACTGACCCAACGGAACCTTTGTTTGTCTCTAGTAAGACATTAAAAACTCTAACGTAGGTTCATGACGTAAAACCTGAGAAAACAACTGATACTACCGATGAGGTAAAGAAGATTCCCTAAGAACGGGTGTCATCATCTATATTACCAGTAGACTCAATTTAAGTGAGTCGAAGAAACAAACCGAGGGTGCAAAGACCACAGGGTTGGTCGTTTAAGGTCGGTGGACTCGTGGGAGGAAAGGTGAGAGACGAAGGAGTCGAGTCGTTCTAGTAACGAAAAAAGAACCCAAGTCGAGGGTCGAAGTATTACCCTTCGACGAGGGACTAACTTTCGGTCCCATAGTCACCCTAAGTACAGTACACGAAAGGGTGAGAGGTCTTAATATCTGGGCAACCATCAGATTACGGACTTTTATCAAGGTGGCAAATATAAAGCGTCAATGTACCAACCAAAAAGTGTGTAAACAAATAAAAACAGACGTGACCGACACCAACGACGTGTACCCGCAAAAGATCAATACCCGAAGAGTAAGTCACCGAAGAGAGTAACACCTGGTATCCGAGAACCCGAGTGCCCGAAGTCATCAACGTCGTGGGTCCGAATCAACAGGGCACCGTCCATTTTAGAAAGACCTACTCCCTAGTTTGGACACAGGAGACGTAACCATCCGTCTCAGAGTTAGGTGATCTCCTGGTCCCTTCAGGATAGAAAAAAAAAAAAAAAACCAAATTACTGTTCAATATAGACCTTGGACAATGAGACGGTACCAAACTTCGTGTCTTAAAACACTAAAACGAAAAATAACAATTACATCTTTTCAAAGACAGTCAAAATATTGAACAATAACTAATACAGTGCATGTTAAAATCATCGTCAGTTTAAACCCTTTAAGACGAAGTTCAAAGAAAGTCTGTATTCAATTGTGTCGACGAGTTGTAGGGAAATCGATCTAGAGGTTTCACCGGTGTCGATGAGGTCATCGTGATCTACCCTCCGTTTCATCTACCCCTCAGTCTCACTCCTGTGTCCCAGAATTCACTGATGAGAGTTTTACAGATTGAAACTTTTACCATGTTTTTATCTCCTGGTACACTTATGTTACGACCTAAGAACAGGTTTGAAACCTCCCTCAAACACGTTTTTCTTTCTCTGTTTCTCTCTTCTCTTCGTAACTTTTCTCCAAGAATTTAACGTAAACGAAGTATCAGGTAGACAAAGAAAATGGTAGAAGACTGGTTTCTAAAGACGGAAAAGATAAACCGTAAAAACATCTCAGGCAGGAGACAAGACTGGGACCCTTTTTTTTTTTTTTTCGTTTGTTGTTAAGGATTGAGTTTTATAGTTAACAAAAGAGTCCTAAAAACTGTTAGTCCAAATCGATAGGGGACGGTGTCTTCTGATAGAGGTCGAAGACGACAGAGAAATATTGGGATTGACCCCATCTATCATGTGACAGTGGGTCTCCGTAGGATCGGGACGACCCACTTATATAGGAGACCAAACTGACAAGGTTCGTCTAGAGACTTTAAGGTCTATGAAGTCTTGTCCTTTCGGAACGAGTTGACGACTCTTGAGTGTCTAGAATTTTCACTTCCTTTGACACAACCTCGAGTGTCTCGTAAAATTAATTTTATCTTAAAATGTCTAATAATGTTTTCGTTTCTAATACGTAGTACTGTTTTGTGACGAAATATTAATAATAAAACCGTGTAAAACCTGGGAATTAACACTTTGATCTCAATCAATGAGTTTACATAAACTAAACTCTTTAACTCACAGTAGAGACCCTAATTTCGGATTTCTACCAGTCACAACTTTAATCTTTCATCGAGACAAATAAATCACGTTTCTGTCAGTATCCTTCTATAAAAAGTCCAACTCTTCTGTGATATACGTAAGCGTGTCTTCGTGAAAGAAAATGTCTAATATTTGAACCATAACATCTTCATACTGTCTAAAAGTGAAGGAGTCTAATCGATGACGTCCGGAAGGATCTATTTCTACTTTTATAGTAAACACAACATAAGATGGACTTTATTGTATCTAATTCCTTAAGAGGGATATTCATCCTTCTGGAACTTTCTATGATTAATCATATATTGGGTGAAGAATATATTCTTGTTACCCAGTCTCCTGAAATATATATTAAAATCAAGGGACTATCTTGAAGTATAAATACAACTAATAAATTTATATATCCAGTCAGAAAATACATAGTACGATTAAACATCTAGTCTTTGTCAGATATCCCTCCGTATACTTTTCGATTAATCTTATCATCCATTGTCTATATAGATTTTATGAAAAATTTTTCCTCTTAATCTTTAACTGTAAGAGTTTCTTTACCTGGATTTATCCCGTAGAATCTCGTCATCGAATGAGACCAATTTACTATTAAAAGTATGAGACTAGAAATAGAGACACTGAGTACTTTCAAAAATCTTTCCACAATCAGAAATTACACCGAAACCGGGACATAACGATGTTACCTCGAGAGGACAAATACGTATTATAAATAAAGATTGAAAAGATCTTCATGGGAACCGTTTCCGAGGTAGAGAGTAAAAATAGTACACTAAGTCCCGCTTGATGGGGATGGTGACCGGTAAAGCTTAATACAGAAGACAGTGAACATTGTTGATGATTGTAAACACTGAATTAAAACAAGGAAAACATTATCTACTATTACCTACCGTCAGGGGTACCTTAAATATAAAGCTATTACTCTTTTACAACCTTTTATGAAATAGTTGTTCGAAGACTTTCCGTGTCAACCGTCCTTTTAGTAGAAAGACATTCTCTCACTCCAAAGAATATTATGAGTGTTATATAGGGACCAAGTTACTTCATAGATAAAGTACGTATAAGATGTTAAAACGGTACGTGAATGTATTTTTGAGTCCAGGTATTTTCAATCAACAAGTCAGACATTCAAATTAATTTTACATTCTCTATACGGAAGTAGAAAGAAGTTTAAAAGTGTCGAGAATACTTAAGATAGTAAGTACGACTAAGACGGAATATTAAATTTTGACGAATACAGTTCAAATTCATAGAACTCTTGTTTCTAAATTCGAATCATGAACGACACATGGAGTCACTGGGGTTTGTTGAAGATCGACTTAATATATATATAAATGACTATAACTTTATTTTCTCAAGTATAGGAGAATAGTAGAGTACAATTCCAAAATAATTGTATACGATTATTACAAGAGTCATCTTTTGGTCAAGATAGAAAATTAATGATAGTCTTTTTACTAAATTCTAGTTGACAAAATTATGGTTTTAGTAGTACAAAAAACCTGCCTGTAAAGAAATATTAATAAACCGATTGTCAGTTGTTAAAACACATAGTCTAATTCAGTAAGACAATGAGGGTTCATGTAAAACGTTGAGTACACAGAACTTCCCTAGTAGTCTTCTAAAGTAACGACTTTAATCTGTGAAACGAATCGATTAACTTAATTCTTGTACTTAATATTTTCGTTTACTTACTTACCGAGAATGTGTCGGTCGGAAGAGGTCTCTCAAGAGAGTCGTGACAGTCTACCAGAAGTGAAAAGTCGCGGTGAGTTTAGACCGAAGACGGGGAGTAGTAAAGGGGTCTTGGTGAGGACGATTCTAAAGACGGTGTAAATACAAAGGTTATGTACAAGACAGGAAGAAATCGAATAGGAGAGTCGTATAACTACAACTCTCAGATACCCTTTGTAAGAGAACAAACCATCGCAGATAGTAAGGAGCAAAATAAGGAAGGTACAAGAAGAGTCGGAGACAACAACTAAGAGAGGATACTTGAGTAGAGATTCGTAAAACTCAAGAAGTCCAGAACCACTATCCGGACAACAACAAGAGGGATTTCGGAAATAAGTCATCATCTCGAGTATGTCACGGTGTCTAAATTTATGACAAATATACGACCACTGTATTTAACGACCACTGTTAAATATAAAGACCCAGGTTTGAATCTGGAGGTTAGAATATGTCGATTGACGTATAAACTGTAGAAACAAACCTACAATATACATGTTGAGTGGCAATCGTAGTCAGAACACTGAGGACAAGGTAGGTATCAGAAGGAGTATCGTATAGTGACAACATGTTGTAAAGATGAGTCGACGAATTAGGTCTTTTACCTCTTCTTTGGAAATAAGAAAGAATAGGCTTAGGGAGACGAAGGTTAGATATAATTATTCAGGAAGTGCAAAACGAGTATTTAATCTAGAGTATAGAGTGGTGAAAGGGGTAGGTAATAGTCGTGAAGTTAAATTCGACATCTTTAGACATCATTAACCTTGATGAAGTTATCAGAAAACTCAAAAGGACGTGGAAAATGGATAGGAGAGAAGTGTTAGCTAAGAGGAATATCATATCGGAGGTCTTACTAAAAAAATTTTCTTCTAAAACGGTGAACGGGAGAAATTTTATAAAGATACCTAAAAGTAGTATAAAAACTTAGTTTAGGTTTGAAGTGCATAACTTTTTCTTTATTCACTCCGACGAATAAAGATCTCAAAGTTGAGTATAGAAAGTCATATGAGACCAGTATGAAATAAAATAAAAGAGCGGACCCTAAAACGGGTTAAATCTTATAAACAAGTAAGAATGGAAGGAAGTACCTTACAAGAAAGAGACCTTAAATATACCGACCAAGGTAGAGTCCAATTAACAGTAGGAGGTTCCCACTATACTGCGAATTAAAAAGAAAGATTTATCTAAATAAGGGGTGGATAAAAGATAGTATTACTTCACTTTAGCGAGTCAGTACAAGCTGAGAAACGTTGGGGTACCTGACATCGAATGGTCCAAGGTGGTAGGTACCCTAAAAGGTCCGCTCTTATAACTTCACCCAACGGTAAAGAAAGAGGCCCTCTAGAAAGACTGGGTCCCTAACTTGGACCCAGAGGGTGTAATATCCGTAACATCCGTCTGCGAAATGGCAGACTCGGTGGTCCCTTCAGTATAGATAATATAAGATACTATCAGTATAAATAGTATAAGATAATATCATGATATTATTAAAAAATAACGTAAAACATAAATCATTAAAAATACATAATCACCCCAAACGAATAATAAAAAAAGAGGGTTATATAACATTTGAAATTCGAAAAAAGATAAGGATCGTGTAACGTCAACAAGTCAACGATTTAGTACAGACTAAGAAACACTGGGGTACCTGACGTCGTGTGGTCCGAAGGGATAGGAAGTGACAGAGGACCTCAAACAAGTCTAAGTATAGGTAACTCAACCACTACGATAGATTGGTAAAGTAGACCACGGTAGGGGAAGAGGAAAACGGAAGTTAGAAAGGGTCATTGTCCCAGAAAATGATACACGACCGAGAAACACAGTCCACCGGTTTCATAACCTCGTACACCTTTTATAAATTCTATAAGATTTTACACATAAATTATTTGTCTGTGAATCCACTACAAGACTAAAAAGTAGACTTTGTAGATATACGTCATATTCGTCGAGAATTCACTGGAAGTGGTTGTATGCCCAGACTAACTTATCTATAAACTCTTTGTGACAGATTACACACTTCTCATTATACTACAAAAGAAAGGGACATATTGGTCGGCCTTAATGGTGTTATTTCTCTCTCCAACTGGGTCGTATAACTGATTATTAATCTGTCACCTTTGTATAAATTTTCAATGATTTCATACAATACACTCTTGACGTAAGCACTAGAGTTAAACAGATAATATTTTATTTATAAATTATACTAAAGTCGATGAGTTGGTGAGACATAAATCTCAATTATAGGGAGAAAGGAGTGTAAATTCCAGTGAACATCTTTGTTTACTTTGTAGACTATCGAGGAACTCCTTTCCGTGACAATTTCGTACAGGGTTACATTATCGTTCATCTTCTTTCAAGTGGAAGACAGACGAGATTAAATTAACTATAGATGAAAATATCGAAATTTTTTATATCTGAAGGGACCACCGAGTCTACCATTTCGTAGACGGATGTTACTCCCTCTGGGTCCAAGCTAGGGACCCAACCCTTCTAGGAGACCTCTTCCTTTACCGTTGGGTGAGGTCATGAGAACGGACCTTTTAGGGTACCTACCTCCTCACAACATCCGATGTCAGGTACCCCAGTGTTACTCAACCTGTACTGACCCACTGAAGTGAAAGTGAAAAGTGGAAAAATCGAAATTTTTTAAATTAAGTGATTTGTGTACAACTCGTAGACGACACATCTTCCGTTGTACGGTTCTGAGTTTGAACCGTACCAATATCGAATCCCATAAACGTAATGTCCCTGATTGTGTACGTTTTTATTCATTCAAAATTTTTCATACGTTATTTATGATGATTTGTATGATCCTTCACGATGTCCTTGGGTCTTCTTCCACCCTTGCCTCGCCCCAACTTTTCAAAGGTTGATCCATTAAGGGGGAGGAAGAAAAATTTAACCTCCTGTTAACGAAAACGTTACAACACAACCGAAGACACTATGTTGTAAAACTTAGTCGGTATTCATATGTACACGGGGAGGGAGAACTTGGAGGGAGAGTTAGGGGTGGGCAGATCCAACAGTGTCTCGTGACCCAACTCGGGGGACACAATATGTCGTTGAAAGGTGATCGATGGAGTAATGGTATACGAGTCCATATACAAAGTTATGAGAGAGTTAAACAGAGTGAGTGAGGAAGGGAACGACATAGATGTGCAGACAAGAGATACTTAAAAGGGGAAAGATTACTTCTGTCATTTCAGTAGGTAGTATAAAATGACCTGAATCTTATCGGACCTTGTTCCGTTTGAATTCATAAACAACTTCCCTATTTCACTATTTCCTCATTTAGTCTCAAAGATGGTCAGTCTCTTTTTGGAACCAAAAACCCTTCGGAGTCAAATAATACAAAACGTAAGGAGAGTCAATACAAAGGACCACGTCGGAAAAGAAAAAAAAATCAAATATTAGGGTCAACTTCTTCTAGATACTTTTTAGAACCGACACTACTCCGTTTTAGTTACAACTTTTTTATTGTAGAGGGTGAAATTTACAGACTTGGTTTCGGATTTAAATTTCGCATAAAAGATGTTAAAGAGGGGACCTGAAAATCGAGGGAATGGAGAACACAAGAAAAAAGAAAGGGATGGAGAACTAAATGAAACGATCAGGAAAAGTCAAAACAGAGACAAGGAGTCATATAATCTAATGAATTCCTATGTTTACATAAGGAAAACCAGAGATAATTGGGGAGAAAGTGAAACACACAACTGAATTCAGTAGACAATTTAGACGTGATTTTAATACAAAATAGATCTTACTGTTTTCTTCAATTTTTTCTCTTTTTACTGACTGATCTGTATGAGATATTTTATTAGAGGTAATTTACTCTATTGAAATCATCAACTAGGGGAGTAGGGTACTAAGGGGTTCTTTAAAATCCACCTTTTCGTTATCTATTTTACCTTTTTCTACCACGACGAGACCACCTTTCATCACCCTGTCGGTCCTAACCACTTAGGAATCGGAGGGAGGTGACAACGTCAGCCCTGACTACATGGATGTACCCTGTGATGTGAAAGAGAGTTGTCACATTTTTAGTAACTCAAACAAGTAATTGGTTGATGAGACTACGAGAT
Organism: Capra ibex; assembly: GCA_006410555.1. Classification (NCBI taxonomy): domain Eukaryota; kingdom Metazoa; phylum Chordata; class Mammalia; order Artiodactyla; family Bovidae; genus Capra; species Capra ibex. The sequence continues at coordinate 66,091,604 of SJYO01046538.1, forward strand.
CCGACCTTCTTCGTATCCGACCTTAGTTCTAACGGTTCTCTTTATAGTTATTGGAGTCTATACTCCCACCATCTACTGTGGTGGGAATACCGTCTTTCACTTCTCCTTGACTTCTCGGAGAACTACTTTCACTTTCTCCTCTCACCTTTTCGACCGAATTTCGAATTGTAAGTCTTTTGTTTCTAGTACCGTAGACCAGGGTAGTGAAGTACCCTTTACCCCTTTGTCACCTTTGTCACAGTCTGAAATAAAAAACCCCGAGGTTTTAGTGACTTCTACCACTGACGTCGGTACTTTAATTTTCTGTGAATGAGGAACCTTCCTTTCAATACTGGTTGGATCTATCGTATAAGTTTTCGTCTCTGTAATGAAACGGTTGTTTCCAGACATATCAGTTCCGATACTAAAAAGGTCACCAGGACATACTTACACTCTCAACCTGACACTTCTTTCGACTCGCGACTTTTTAACTACGAAAACTTNTTCTGTGAATGAGGAACCTTCCTTTCAATACTGGTTGGATCTATCGTATAAGTTTTCGTCTCTGTAATGAAACGGTTGTTTCCAGACATATCAGTTCCGATACTAAAAAGGTCACCAGGACATACTTACACTCACAACCTGACACTTCTTTCGACTCGCGACTTTTTAACTACGAAAACTTGACACCACGACCTCTTCTGAGAACTCTCAGGGAACCTGACGTTCCTCCAGGTTGGACAGGTGAGATTTCCTTTAGTCAGGACCCACAAGTAACCTTCCTGACTATGATTTCGACTTTGAGATTATGAAACCGGTGGACTACACTTCTCAACTGAGTGACCTTTTCTGAGACTACGACCCTTCCTAACCCCCGTCCTCCTCTTCCCTTGTTGTCTCCTACTCTACCGACCTAACGTAGTGACTGAGCTATCTGTACTCAAACTCATTTGAGACCTTCAACCACTATCTGTCCCTCCGGACCGCATGACGCTAAGTACCCCAGTGTTTCTCAGCCTGTACTGACTCGCTGACTTGACTTGACTTGACTACGAGATACCTAAATAGTCATCCTTTGGTTGAATGACGTCTCGACCTTTCCTTGTCTTTGGAAGGTCTTTTAATATAGAGTCTTTGTTTGGAGTCTTTACTAAATTAATAAGGATGTTAACTGGGTAGAGAAAAGATAAAAGATATTTTACCTTAAATTTTAAATCTAGTTTTGTGTTTATGAGTAATTAAAACGAGATATCTAAACCCTTTAATATCTTGAACCTTTTAATAGATTGTTATTATAAATTATCGAACGTTAAATGAAAACAATAACTGATATTTGTAACCACATAAAAATTTAAATCTCCAACGGTGTCATATAAACATAAAGAATGAAGGGTCGACCAACGTTAAGTATAAGTCGACGATGTGTCTTATGTGACATTCTATTTGTTTAAATTTCGAGTATTAATTTATAACTTTTACAAGTTTCACCGTCACTGTAGCTATCGGGATTTTGTATCCAAAAGAGTTCTCGTTTCGAGTATAAAACGTAGATCATTACCTTTCGAAAATCGACACCGACTCTATCCACTTATAAATGGAGATAGTACCGTAGTTATGAAATTGAGGTTAAAAAATTTTAGTTATTAAATAAAACTTTCTTCTGTAATGCCACTGAAATAAAAGATTCAGTCTTACAAAGACCTTTATGTTGGGACTCTTCTTAAATTTTATCATGTGAAAACGTTTTATGGATAAAGGAGTTTAGATAAATACATCACTCTAATCTAATTAATTTTTATTAAGAAAAAATAGTTGAGATACAACTTATACAATAAGTAGTGAAAAAGTTCCACTGAAAATAAAATTTTTAGTTATAAAGTGAGTGACTTTTACAACACTTTCGTACTATTAATCGTATTTATCTAATGAAGACATTACCTTAGTTTTCATGTGTTTGAGGGGTATTAGTAGTTAGAAAGTCAAATCACTTTTACCAACAAACTGAATTGATTGATATTTCGTATTCCGATCAAGGACGGATCATATACTTTTGTAGTAATTATAAACTCGTAGTAGACCCAAATCCTGGGTGTGACTCTGGGTCTTTTCTGTATCAAAGACAAGAGTTCTTTAAATATAAGATCTCCTATCTACTCCGTTCTTATTATTTTTAAATGAAACAGAACTACTGTCATGACTCTACTGGTTGATTAATGACCCGTAGACACGAGAAGTCGGGTTGGCCTGTCCGTGTCAACCCTGTCCACGAGTCCCAAAATCCGTTATGGCCTTTCATACGAGGTCGAGTCCACCGTAGTCAAGTCTCGGGTTGGGATTGTGGTAAGAACTCTAAGTCCAAACCCAGGACGTACATCGTCGGTATTCTTTCGACGATGGTTTTCTGTCTTCCGGTACAAGACCGATTACCTACGAGTCGGTCGTTCACCCACTACATTGAGTTAACCGACTTACGGAGACTTCGTCTGTGTCTCCTCTTTTTAAGTCTAGTGAGGTCCGACAAGTGTGTACCCCGAGAACCCTTTCACAGATAACGATAACGACAGACGTTCCTCCACTACTACGAGACAAAAGACACATTCCAACTTAGTCAACAACCTTTTAGTTCGTTTTACTCTCTTCGACATGAAATGATGAGGCCTTCTTTGTGAAATTTTCTTTATACTATGACGTGTCTACAGAAAGAACAGTGTAATAAATATTATCATCTTTTTATATTTTCTTTTTTAAAGTTGTACCACAAATTTACACAATACTAAATAGTGACGTTCCAGGGATTTTTTTTTTAAGTTGTCCCACAAATGTATATAATACTAAATAGTGACGTCCCAGGATAACCCGACGGTTATGTCACTACTAATACCTTTGATAGATCATTGATCCCTTTCACAAGAACTTAATGTACTTTACTTATTCTATCCTTTATCTGTTAAGTGCACAAAACAAATTTGACATAACTTTTTAAACTTACAGTTATCTCCGTCAAATTTTATATTATATTTGTTCTTGACTTGAACCTTTGTTTTAGACCTAAATATTGGACTTAAACAGTAAATACTAGACGTGAACCCGTTTAATTGATCAGAAGAATTGGAATTGTAACATTTGACCCGTACTACCGTAATTGGGATTTGTCTCCGACACTCATGGTTGGTCCTATCACGGATAGTAGAGATACCGCGTCAATTCTCCCACCCGAACATGGGTTCGTAGACCAAGACGGTGTACAATACATACGTTGACATCTGTTCAATTAATCGAGTACTACGGAGTCGAAGGAAAGACTATTTCCTCTACAAACCGAGACCTCAACTTTCGTACCTACAACCTCGGTCTACGAACCGAAACTCATTTAATAAATGACTGAACCTGTTCAAGGAATTGAAAGAACCTAGAGTTAGGGGGTACACAGTTTACTCTTAATTTGAGATGGATGAAATACGCACGCACTCACGAGTCAGTACAGACTGAGAAGCGTTGGGGTACCTGACATCGGACGGTCCATAGGAGACAGTACCTTAAAAGGTCCGTTCTTATGACCTTACCCAACGATAAAGGGTGAGGTCTCCTATAAGGACTGGGTCCCTGACTTAGGTGTAGAGAACACAGAGAACGTAATCGTCCGTCTAAAAACTGGTGATTCGGTGGACCCTTTGGGATGAAGTACTCGAAAACAATTTTACTGTCCTAAATTAAACACATTCACAAAGACCCTGTCACGGACCGTGTGTCATTCGTGAATTATTTACAATCGATAATAATAAGTCTTTTTTACCTTTTGTAAAATCAACTCCGAGGAATACTTAAACTTATCTTCAACTTTCCCTTGGGTCTATTTCGTTAATTGTACACTGACGTCATCCTGGTGTTCCCCCTTAAATCAGGAACAAAATCTAAAGAAATAACGACAACGTTAAAAACAAACATGTTATTTAGTATTAGATTCTGTTCCTTTTTAATTGTTTAGACGGGATATATGGCAAGGGGCTCCGTTCCGGAGGAGTCAGTGACTGTCTGATTAAGTACAACATCACAATTACCGACCATCACCTAATTATACAATGGGGAGGATTCATTATATAAGTGTAAAATTTATCCGTGGCATACGATTCCCTGACGGACTACACCCTAATACTCTCGGAACCATGTCTGACCGTACTCCTTAAAGATTAAGTCTCCTTTGAAACCCGTAACGACGTCAGTGGTACAGAACCATAAACTCTTAGTGTGTTTCCTCTCAAATTAAACCCTCCCAGGACACCGACGAATGTCGGTAAGACAGACTAGTCACCCTACGGTTCTCAGTCCCCTCTTGTGGTGGTAACATAGTGTACATTTACATCCTAGTGATGGGGTTGGGTGACCTAAACGGGGACGTCTTCAGTACGGGTGGGAAGTGGGATTAAGAGAGAGAAGATAGGGACAGGGTTTCTCTTTTCGGAGAAAGTTTCTCACTGTCACTAGTTTAACTACACTGGTGTTTTATTTATGTTGGGTGAATAGACGTAGACGTTTCAACACAATGTTTATAAAATCATTAGTTTCTTTCGATCAGTTCATGAGTGACTTGATTAAAAACCTTGAGTCGGAGGGATTTTCGTAGGGCTTACATAAGGCGTTGTTTATAAACGACTCGTGGATGATTCGTGAACTGTCCCCTGTGACTTCTCACTTGTTTAGGTCCAAGAACGAGTGTCAGAAGAAAGGTTACCCTCAATAAAACTTTCGAACCCTTGCACCCGAAGAGACACGGACGTCACCCAGTCGACGTCAGTGGAGACGGGTCGTCTATTCGACCGACAGAAGGGGACGAGACCTAGAGTGAAGGGACGTCGACAGTGGGTACTTAGTAGACCGAGTCTCTTGGATTCTGCAACGACGGGACTCTTGAAGTTACAGGAACGATTCCCGTGGTTGAGGTCAACGAGGATTCTATGGGTCAGGAGTCCCCTAGTCTAGACAAGACCTAGGGTACGTTTAACTCCTTCCGTCGAGACAAACGAGGTTCCGACACCGGGGGTGAGACAGTAGTCACGGGACTCTCGTCAATAGGATAGAGGTTTTCAGAGTAAACTCACCCATTGACCTGATTTGGAGTACTTCTGTCCAGACACTGACAACCAAGAAGTAGAGAGATTATTACCTAGAATTTGGATCCGTACGCTCGATCTACCATTACAGGAGGAAGGGAACAGTGAGAAGAGAGACACGAAAAAGGACCTCTTTAAAGAGGTAAAGAGGTCAATGTTCCGTTTTTACAGGGTGTGTAGAGTCATCCTTTACTGTGTTACTTAAAACAATATAGTGGAGTCTAAGACAATATAGGAATTCCTTTTTTTTTTCGGTACTTCCTGATTTCCACTCTTTTAACTCCAGTTATGTTCATCCTCTTTGGGTCGAGATCCGTGATTCCAACTTCGTTCAGAGTTACACCTTAGTCGTTGATAGAGAAAGAAGGATATCTCGTCCCTAGGGGTTGGAGACCCGGTACTTGACCAAGGACAGTATACTTGTCGTCGTTAGTTAATCTTTATTTTATGTATTATTTACATTACGTGAATTAGTAGGTCCTTGGTAGGGGGGTTGGAGACTAAGTACCTTTTTAACAGAAGGTGTCTTATCCAGGAACCACGGTTTTGTCAATACATGGTGACGAGATCTCGTACAGAAGATGTACCAGGTACATTTCATGACGGGTCAGTAGAAGGACTACCCGTCTCGAGTTGTGTCGTCTTTCTCCTTGGACTAGAAGACCAAAGTACTCGGTAGTGTGTCGAGGTTCTCTTTAGTGAAGGGAACTCGTATGATAATAAAGATTTCAGGGTTATTTTACTTATACGGACCTGGAATACAGAAAAAGTACCTCTTCCTTGACCTTAGAGTCAGGAACTAAAAAAAAGGGGACAAAAGACCCCTAGTCAAGTACTCTTCCGTTTCCCTATTACTTCACACTTACTTGGTGCATCGTCCATTTGAAAGTAGACACTCTGTACTAACTTACAGGGTCCTCCTTCGAACGGCACTCTAAGAGTAAAGAGTCGAGTGTAGTTGAACCCTCCCTTTGACACATATCAGTAGAGTAGTATTTTTATCGTGAAGAGAGGTAGAAAGATATTACTGTCGTTGAAGTCGGGATAAGGTTCAGAGAGAAGTTCAAGAGTCCTCTCGAGAATCATCTCATCCACAGTGAGTTGTACATTGGTATAGTACACAACAGACGACATAGGCACAGAGGAAAAGTCAGATGTCTATAGGTTTCACACGGACCACGAGCACTCCTGTGACCCAAGACTACGGTGCGACTGAGATAATTATATCCACCTCGTTCACATTCGAAGGACAGTTCGTTTGTTTTAGCGATCGTGTGAGAACAACAAATCATCGATTCAGTACAAGTTGAGAAAACACTGGGGCACCTGACATCGGACAGTCCTAAGAGACAGGTACCCTAAAGGGTCCGTTCTTATGACTTCACCCAACGGTAAAGGAAGAGGCCCCCTAGAGGAGTTGGGTTCCTAGTCCACCGTCCACCTAAGAAATAGAGACTCGGTGGACCCTTCGGTATCAGAAAGCCTGTGATTGAAAACGAAAGTCGCAAAGTCTCTCATATCACTATCGTCGAGAAGTCACAACCGAAAAGCGGGTTTTGATTACAAAACTGACAGTTCAGACCCAGTCTTTTGTCAGAATCCTTGTTCGTGGTAAGACTGGAATCTTAGGAGAGAGGAGACGTAGGTTAGACAAAGTAATTGGACGGTAAGGATCGAGGTGGGGAACACGGTAACATTGAGATAAAACTCCTATTTCGAAATATTCTCTATGAAGTTTCAGGAAGAACATTTGATTAGAGAACTGTGACCGAGGTCGTTAAGAATTCTTTGTGACTCATGTGACATGTGACCCTAGAGACTTCATTACCACAACTTTATTAGTGTAATCATTCTCTGAGGTTGAGGTATTTTTGAGCAAGTCACACCAAAGGTACGGGAGAGATGGGGGTTATAGGGTTTGATAAAGACAATCTTCCCTACAGAGTATCTAAAGGGACTTCGTTGAGAATCGATCAATGTAGAATTCTTCTTCTACTCATCATGAATCTCGATGAGCAAACTTCTTTCTCCAACTGATCACACGACTCCCCTTTCCCATCTCGAAAAAGAAGAGGTTTTACATCTCTACGACTATGTAAGAACAACCTATTTATAATAAAAAATTTAATAACTGGTCCAAGCTACGTACTATGACCTACGAACCCCGACCACGTGACCCTGCTGGGTCTCACTACCATGCCCTCCCTCCTCCTTCCCCGCAAGTCCTACCCTTCGTGCAGATATGGACACCGCCTAAGTACAACTACATACCGTTTTGGTTATGTTATAATATTTCATTAATTGAAGGTTGATTTTATTTATTTACATATAATTTTTTATTATTACTAGAAATTTTTTTATTTGTCAACACCTCTTTTAATTTTTTATTAATAACTATAAAACAAAATCGTCCGTCCCTTTCTAGCTAAAGTTTAATTTAGAAAAATACACGATAAGATCATCCACCTTAACGGAACTCATTAATTTTACTATGAATTGTAAAAACGTACGGAAACAAGTGGAAAAAAGATTTATAAAAGAGAGTTGAAATCACTTATCTATTAGGAACATCAAAATCACTCGATGTATTTGTAAAGATTCAAATCTCTATTGAAGTAGGTAAGGTTCCTTTTACTAAGGTTAATCGTGTTGAAGGATCCTTAAGATGGAATCTTTATATGAGTTGTACCTGACGAAACAATAGGGGAGTCATAAAAAAGAAAAAAACACACACTACACGACCCTGGTAGGAGGTACGATCATAGTAACAGATGTTAAATATAATAAATAAAGACGGACCGGATTTATTTACATCCTACGTGAGTAAATTTCTGAGAAGTAAATGTATTTCCATCCTTGTTTCTGTCTATCAGATGGTATCGTTTTTTATCAGTTACGATAAGAAAAGGTCAATAAGATATCGAATTTGTCCCGTAAGAAATCCGCTTGACGGAACAAAGATACCGTAAATACTTAAGACTTTTAAAGGACCCACTAAATGGAAGACTTACGAGACATTAAGCATCTCTTATAATTTTCTTTAAGAAAATCTATTTTTTTTTATTTGGTTGTTGTTATCGGTTAATAAGACGATAGACTGTGGTTATCCGTCGGAGTTCAGAAATCTTCGTTTTAGTATAAGAAAATTCCTTATAATCTTTTACAAAGACGAAAGTAGAGGTTTCCATAGGTAGATGTTCAAAAAGTAAAGGATACTGGGACAAGTAAAGACGAAACGTAAATTCCGAAACAAGTATCGACACCCTTTAGTTTCGGAGAGTCCTCTCCTTTCCTTTTACTTACACATTATACACGTCCGATCGACGTGGTTCGACGAGCCGTCGCGGCGATTACTCGGCGCGAGAGAGTGTCGGGGCAGAAAGACGTCACGACGAAGGAGAGCACTGTACAAGAACGACAGTAAAGGATCTGTCGAGGGCAAAGAAAAAGTCTTGAGTCGACCCCGTCCTCAAGTGGTCCTTCGAAAGGGACCGGAGACGACAGACCGACCCACAGGGGTAGACCCGAGGGGTCACGAAACACGAAGGAGGTAGAGTCGTCGAGAGACAGACGACCCTGACGGAGATAAAGAGACAGAAGAGATCATCTCTCCGTTGTAAGGCAAACGGACTGAGACAAAGTAGAGACTCTACGAGTTGGATCTGGTCACGGGCAGTACATACTAAACTCACTTAAGTCACTTATACCCGGTACTGGAGAACGAGAACCTTCCCTCCTTTCTTGTGGGACGTCTAACTCCTAATGGACTGAGGACCTTATAAAAAGACAACATTGACTAGTATTGTCTTATGAGAAATCAATGATAAATCTTAGAAAGATTTTACAAATTATGGACCTACGACCCTCTCTCTACTTAAGACAAAAATTTTCTCTAATAAAATAAAAACCGACGAGACACAGAAACAAGTTACCGTGGGGTGTGGTCATGAGAACGGACCTTTTTAGGGTGCCTACCTCCTCGGACCATCCGACGTCAGGTACCCCAACGATCCTCAACCTGTGCTGACTCGTTGAAGTGACAGTGAAAAGTGAAAGTACGTAACCTCTTCCTTTACCGTTGGGTGAGGTCACAAGAACGGACCTCTAAGGGTCCCTACCTCCCGGGACCACCCGAACGCAGATACCCCAACATGTCTCAGCCTGTACTGACTTTGTTGAGTTGTCGTCGTCGTCGTCACAGAAACAACGACATGTACCTGAAAGGGATAAACACCGTTGTCCCCGATGAGAGACCAACACCACACGACCGAAGAATACGTCACCGAAGAGAGTAACGCATCGTGTCCAAAATCCCACACACCCGAGTCACCAACGTCGAGTGTCCGAGATCCCGTACACCCATCAAAGTCCGAGTCATCCACACCGTATACCCAGAATCGACAGGGCACCATATTCCTAAGAAGGGCCTGGTCCCTAACTTGGGTACAAGGGACGGAACCGTCCAACTAAGGATTGGTGACCTAGTAGTCTCTTCAGGTTTTCTACTTAACATTGAAGGAGAAAAGTCCGATCAGAGTGATAGACCCTCACAAGAAAAGTCTATCCACTCTCATTGTATCCTACTTTTAGTGTCACGACCGTCCACCTGTCCACCCGCACACATACCCCCCTGTCCCTTCGGAAGACCCGAAGGACACACTATAATCAAGATTCCACTCCCGACTACCCAGACAGTGTCCCGACCACTCCATCCGCCCCTCTCTGTGACCTTACTTCCGGTCGTACCTGACGTCCCGACCAACCCATCTATTCCACGATACTCCGACTTAGAAAGTCCCTAATTATACCCCGGACTAGTTCAACTCCTTTAGGTATAGTTATCCAAAAGTCCTCGGCTTTTACGTTCTTCCATTCGGGGAGAGTCTTTTACTCTCAGTCACGTTCAGATTCCTACCTATACTCCAGTCCCCAGCGTAGACGGTGGAGAGGGGTGGGAACCGTCAGAACAGTATCGTGTGGAGAAGGGACACATAAACTATGGCAGAATCTTCCCGTTTGACTCTTCACCTTTGATGATGAATCTTTTATTTCAGTCATTATGACCGAGTCTACTTTCAAGTTCAAACTATCCTTATTTTCAACAATAGTAATCATAAAAGTGACTAGCATAGTCCCGAAATCTATTTGTAGTGTAATGAAATTTCTAATGCATAAAGAGGTTAAGGGTCAACTTCGTACTCAAAACGTTTGAACAATGTGCAAATAGGGGTTAAATTAAGTTTCAACCATACCACTACAATCTGAAGAGAAAACGGTAGGTCTCGGACTACACCACGGAATGTACATTAGAGAAGAGGTACTTACAACAAAACCGAAACGATAGAATGTACTCCATCGTATGTTATGTGTACGTTGTTTTGTTAGATCTCGACATAGTAAAAAAATTCTAAAACGAACATTCTCTTTACCAGTTAAGGTACACTCAAAACATATCCATGTCAATTCTTATAGTAGGAACACGTGACTCTTTCACTTCCGTTTTCTTTATATCATCGTAGAAATTTCTGGTACTTTGAAAACGAATGTCCTTGTTTCATTTTTCCTCTGACCACAGTCAATAGAGTTAATAAGTCCTTTCGACAATAAAACCAGGTAAATATGTGTTAAAGGAAAAATTTTTTGTACGTGTAAACGGATTTATCCTTTGTCGACAGAAGAAAGGTGGACACGGGGTAACTTTTAAAGTAGTTGAATAATACGGTCACACTAAAGGGGTCTGTTACGTATAAAAATAAAAATAAAAAAATGACTTTAAGAGGTTTTCATTTTACCTCTCACTTACTCCCTTTCTTCTTATTTGCACAAAAGTCCTCTGGACTTAATTTAATAAGAGGAGTAAAGGAATGAGTAAATGTTTTCGTTTCACTCTATCTTTTAACTTCGTTAATAGATTTATTGGGTCCGAAAGGTAGAGTCCGGGAGTACGGAGACGTTTTTCCCCCTACCGACTCGCAAGAAACAAAACCTCGGCAATCCGGAGAACCAAAAGACATTCAAGACAGTCTTTGTGTCCAAACTGAAAAGGACTACGTTGTGTAGACTACCTCTCCATGTCACATAGTAAACTTTAAGACTGACTCCTCCCATTTCTTCAGTATCAAAGTCGTAGAGTGGACTAAGACCTCGTCACGAGTCCTTATTGAAAAGTCTCGAAGGTAAGTAAAAAAAATTTTTTATAAAAAACTAAACCGACGTAGGTCAAAATCAACGCAGCACACCCCAGAAAGGAACACCGTGTGCATGAGAGACCAACGTCGTGTACCCGAGTCATTAACAACGAGTGTCCGAATCAACGAGGTATCGTACGTCCTAGAATCAAGAGGTTGATCCCCAGATTGGACACATGAGACGTAACGTTCCACCTAAGTATTAGTGACCTGGTGGTCCCTTTAAGGTCTCGAAGATACTTCAAACTCCCCGAGGACATAAGATCCAAACAGGTCTCACCACGGACATGACTAACAGACGTTAAGTCCTTGTGTAACTTGGTAGTTATGACTGACCACAGGAATCACTATTGGTAGGATTTATGACAACAGATAAATATCGTACGAAACCTTAAACATTTTACGAAATAAGACAGTGGGTTTGAGATAGAAAGGTCGAGAGATATACTCAGTTAGAGGAGGGATGATTGACGGGTCCTCGTCACAGAAGACGTAAAAATATTCATAAACTTTAATCCGGTATACAAAAGAGAAACATAGAAGTACGAAAGTGTACAGAACAAAGGGGTAGTGACACACGGGACACTTGATAAGGACTGTAAAGTTTTGAGTATAGTCCCTGACTACAAAAGGACTGTAACGGAGGATGAGGACGGGGGAGACAATGTAAAGACCTCTTTACATTGTGTCGAGAAGGAGAGGTAGGGGGAGAATAAGTTATTGAGAATGTCGTATTTGTACAGTGTAACATACAGTCACATCAAGACAAGGAGAAGGAGACGAGATCTGACTTAAGCAAGTCCCTCTACTAAAGTGGGGGTAAGTAGAAAGTGGGGTCTAGATCGTCGTCACGGACCGTGTATACTCCGACACGATACTTCCCGAAATTTTTTTTTTTGATTACTTACTCTATCTGTCCTATTTAACATCATAAGAGTAAAAGTGTGACTCTTGACTTATGAACTCTTCAATTTTCACATAAGTCCCCATATTTCGACTGTTTCCCTCCTCACCTTCAAACCTAAAATCAGACGACTGAGGTTCTCTCACCAGAAAGGTGGACCCTCCAGACGGGTAACCTCCTTGAGTACGGAAATGACCAAGACGGAAAGACTTTAATCTTCCCAATGTACAAAGGTAACTGAACACGATTGGCCTATGTATCACCCAACTGGTTCTTCGAACAAGTTCAAAAAGGTAACACAACATACCTTTTTGAACTTACTTGAAGAACCGGTTGGGTTATAATGTTTATCCTTTGTCGTGTACATCTCCAATTCCTGTAACTGAGACCTCGGATCGACGGTCATGATTTAAAGTCCATCATTGATGACGACCAACGAATTGAGAAAACACAGAACATACACATTTCTTCTATTATCATGAATGGCGGATACTACAGTTTCTAAATCTCTTCAATTAATACATTTAACAATCTTATCGTGGGTCGTGTTATTGTTTGTACGAGGCATACAAACAATAATTATATATACAAACAACTATAATTTTTACCCCTTTATTTCTTAAAGAACTATTTACACTTCAAACTGTGTAAACTATACTTATTATATAAAGTATATCTCCTCATTTTATTATTTTTCATAGGAATCACCACTTTTCAACTCTTACTCACCTACACGAGTAACAGGAAGACCGACTTGAAATTTCTAGTAGTTCCTTTTAGTTTATGAAGTACGTCATGTGTTGTCTTTTACGGAGGAAAGGCATCTCCTATGACTACCTCTCTATCTTCGTCTCAACGTTCAACGACCCTCGTTAAACCGTTTCTTTATTATATTCGTCTATAGTAAAGCTCATTTATGAGGGAAATTTTATTGGTGACTTTTCGATAATTTGTGCGGAAGTCTAGTTTTAAATGTTGTCTTGAGTGTCTATTCTAAGTGTCGAAAAACCAAACCTTCCCAGGAGAACACCAACACTTCCCCTATCTATCTCTTGAGAATAAAACGTCACAATATAGAAGAAATTCACGACGATGTGTACGATTTCTAAAAGAGTTTTGCGTTACTTTTATTTCGTATTCCCACTATGTTATTTTAGGTTTATTTGGTGTAAGTATATGAGCAAAACCCTGAGTGGTCGTACAGAACCTCAGTGTGACCATTTTATTGCACAGGTCTAATCTATTAATTCTGTCCCAGGAATAACCTCTTACACCTTTATGTATTTCTCACGATTGTAACTTACTGTCATTTACCCCGCAACGATTCAGGACGACACACGAGTACCCTAGGGACTCACTTTTTTTATTATTAGTATTTCGTTTGTAGGACCCCTAGTTCTTTCCTTAACTCTTACACATAACGACTGTCAATTTTCCGTCGTACCTCCTCCTCTTTGTCGTAGCCTGATTGCAGTCTCTTTTAGACCAAGAACAGAGTCAAGACAAACGAAAGTCGTTACACTAAAATTCTTCAATCCACTAGAGACTTAAGATCAGACATTTAGCCCCCAATGTTATGGACAGATGAAACGTCCGAACACCACTCTTAGTTTACTACGTTACCTACACTTCCGTGAAAACTTTGAAAATTCACAACTTTTTTAAGTCCAACAAGAGTTTCTATTAAAAATTTCGTTTCAGGTTTTAGTGGTTAAAGGGTATGTGTCTCGGAAGTAAAGATAAAGTTCCTTCTAACTTTTACCCGACGGATAAACGTATTTTCCCTATTTCACTCTTTTTCATTACCTCGATCCTTGTTTTACCAATCACAAATTGTTCACTCGTTTTTGTCAACACAAAACAAAAAAGGATTTTACATAGGACCCTCCGATATATTAACTTTTAAAGACTGAGAGTTTACTCGTGTCTGGTATTAAAAACTTCTCCCGAACGAATCGCACTTAGGAACCCTAACGTAAACAGTATGGAATTCCCTTTTAACTTGTCTCCCGAATTCCCAGGTAATCCTTCATTAAAAGGAGACCAACTCATTGTGTCCTATTATGGTCGACACTACCCTCTTTGGAACGGTCGGTGGGGCCACCGTGACACTCTCCTATCGGACTTGACATTTCAAACAAAAAGTCTGTGACAAGGGGGTTGAGTTAACCCTTGTCCCGGTCTTTTGGGCGTCAGACACAATCTGTCATCATCAAAAAGTTAGACTTCGTCTTCGAATTTAGAGATTGAGTCTTCGGCACAAACTGTCCGACGAACAACACCCCACCTCACCCTATCCTCTACTCACTATCCAGGACTTACCTACGACACCTAAAAGGATTAAGTGTTAACCGGTTGTATCTCACGTATTTATTGGAGTACCCAAATGGGGTGAAAGTATTTGACACTTTGAAAACCCTTTCTATTACCCCATTTATTTGTGTAAACATTTGCGAGTGTGTATTCGATTTACTTTACTAGTTGTCTTTGATCTATATAAAAGTTGATGTTATAACAAATGTTATGAAAGTTTCTACTGTGGTCCTTCGTTTTGTGTTGAATGGTACAACCACCTACGACAACCCCGGGACGGGAAATGACTCGTCCACGTCGAAGAGGACCCACGATACTCCCAACCGACGATTCATGATATCGTAGGGAGAAGTAGGTGTAGAAGGGTCTGGGGAGGTGTTCTCGGTCACTGGTTACTGATCAACCGTACCCCGTCTCCTCTTATCCGGGGAATGGATTTTTACCTTAGTTAAGACTCGACGTCAAAAGAAAATAGGAAAAAATTTTAAAAACATGTGAAAAAACCGGCTGGGGGTGTCGTACGCCCTAGAATCAAGGGGCGAGTCCCTAACTTGGGTACGAGGGACGTGACCTTCGGACCTCAGAATTGTTGACCTGGTGGTCCCTTCAGATCTCGACATCAAAAACGAGGTTGCTAAGGTTTCCCTGGTCCTAATTTTAATCTGAGGTCGACTCTCTACTGTGGAGTGAATCGAAATTGAGAAACCGGAGAGGACGAAATATAGGAGGGACGATTCTAGTGAGTTACTTTGTGAAGGTGTTAGAGAAGGATTCTAAGATAAAGATCCCTTGGTCTCCAAAATTTTCGTCGAAGATACTCAACTAACAACCCCTTACGGTCTCCTTTTTAAGACCTGTCAAGATGGTTATAGAATATTAACCCTCCCAGGTCCATAACCTCCATATTTATCCGATACCTTTTCTAAAACCTCAAGGGAGAAGACTATAAGACTCTGTTTCCACCGAGTCACTTTTTATGTACAAAAAGAGACTTTTCACAAAAAGGTCATCGTTACAAGACTGAACTCTTTCTTTGGGTGACATCATAAATAGATAAAAACATTTCTTTGTTTTTGTTTTTGTTTTTTTTTGTTTTGGTTTTTTGGGTCTTGACGTCACCAAATTTTATTCGATGTAGGGTACTCGGTCCTTAGACTTGTACCACGTCGACCCAGAAGACGGAGTCTTCATCAAAAAGTCAGAGAGTGTTCGTAGTCAGTTCCAAAACAGACTCGGACCCCAGGTAGACTCCGAGTCGAACCCTTCCCAGTGACGGTTCGTGTACACCAACCACCACCATAGGTCAAGGAACACCCGACAGTCCATCTCCCGGAGTAGAAGAACGACTGACAACCCCCCTCCGGTGTGTCAAGGAACGGGGTACCCAGAGAGGCCTACTGTTACATAAGTTGTTTCGTCACTCCCTCTCATAGTTATCGCTCCCGGATAATCGTTCTGTCTCAAACGTTAAATTACATTTATTAGTGCACACTTTAGGAAAGGGAAAATGAAATCAGGTACTCTTCGTTTAGTACCTAGGACGGTGTCAGTTCTACTCTCCTAATGTGACCCCGTTTTTACGGACCACTACCTCTGGTGACCCCTGGGACAATCTCAGACAAACGACGGTATAGGTGACTAAATCTAGTTCCTTGACTAAATCTAGTTCATTGGGACCTTTACTCCTATCCAGTAGTCTTCCTATCCTCCTATAGTTGAATCTCAGTAAATTGTTAAAATCCAGTGATCATCGTTTTCATAATTCTCTTTTGTACATCAAAGTCGTGTATCTTTCTTTAGATTAACACGCAATGGGATCGGGCGAGGTGGTATTTTAAAGGACGGGCATACCGGTCGACCTCTTTTGGTTCGTAGAGAGTACAGCCCTTTTCTTAAAGAGGTCTAGGTCGACCCAAACAGAGGTGTACTATCTAAAGTTGTTCACATCTCTTTTAAGAAAGCCCCTTTCTATGAAATCGACGTCGAAGGATATCACAATTGAAGGAAGGGTGTAAGAATTTTGGTGTTGTGCTGATTCCACTATAGTAGGAGGAAGTAGTGGGAGGACGAATGAAAGGTCATCGTATGAAAAATTCTACAGACCTTTTTTAGATTCTTTTTAGTCTAGATTATCTTCCAGAGGACGGGAGTTAATGAGATAACATGAGTTGGATGATGGGAGAATGGAACCATTGGTTACGTTAATAGAAACCAATGGTTCCATACCATTATGTCAAACTTTGTTGCCACACTTTTTAAAGTAGTACTTTCTATATAAACTTCTGAATAGGTCCCTTTGTTTTAGTTTAAAATCCATGATGTATAAAACTTGACTATAATTCCTTTTGTACCGTAGACTTTACTTACACTCATAATAAAAATTGTTACTCGACGTTCCTAAAAATAATTCCTTGGTTTTTTCATTTAAATTATTTTCATTTCATAATTTCGTAAAGTTGATTATTTCTTCTTTTAACAGTGATATACCTAGTAATTCTGTCAACTCTTTTAATGGATCTTACGGTTTCTTTTCGATATTCTAAAAATATTTTCAATATATATTATTTCTAATGTCCCTGGTCATTCTATTACTACTCAGTTGTATGGATATTAAACACGAGGATCTCTTCCCTTATCTTATCCGGTCCTCTTTACTTTATTATCTTGTCTTATCTTTAATTTATATTTTGTAACTCAACTTCTATCTAACATTAGACGAATAGACGTCCAAAGAGGTACACGGTCAGTCAAGTCAAGTCACGTCAGCGAGTCAGTACAGTCTGAGAAACGTTGGGGTACCTGACGTCGTGCGGTCCGAAGGGACAGATAGTGGTTGAGGGGCTCGAACGTGTTTGAATAACTTTTTGTTGGTTATGACTTAGAGAAGTCTATTCTAATAACATAAAATTTATGATTTTTCCTAGTATGTTCGGACCTCCCTGTCTTTGCGTAATGGATTTCCCCCTTTATTTGAATTCTACCAGACAGTACTTTTTACAATCTTTTCTCATCTTGTTACAAAACTTCCTTTTATCTTTAAAGATGTAGTCTCAAAAAGCACTTACATTTGTGTTATTTTTCAATGGTGGAAACGTGGAGAGTTCCCACCCTTTTTTGGTCGTTTTTGTAAAAACATCTGTGAGATAGAATGAGCCATATTTTAAGAATATCGGAAAATTTTCAGACATCTGTAATGAGGTGGTTTAAGATTGAAGATCTTAAAATCTACTATTCAGGATACGGAAAAGAGAAACAATCTTCAAAGAGGAAGGACGACGTCTCTAACTAGAACCCACTGACCTCAAGAAACGATCCTATAGATATGAACCCCCGAACAAAAGTATCAGTCATGACCTTAAGTTACTGGAAAAAAGTCAAACTTCGGAGTTTTTAAAGAATTTGAGTCCCTTTATTTTAAGACAATCAACAATTTTAAAAAAAAAAGGTAAACATACAATTTAGGATTCTTAACTAGTAGACATAATCAAAGGTATGACATTGTTTAACGACGTTCGGTACACCGAATTTACCAAAGGGACACCGAGTCGGTATTTCTTAGACGGACGGTTACGTCCTCTGTGTCGAAACTAAGGATCCAAACCTTCTAGCGGACCTCTTCCTTTACCGTTGGGTGAGGTCACAAAAACAGATTTTTTAAGGTACCTGTCTCTTCGGACCACCCGTTTCTCAACTCATGTCGAATCACTGATTTGTTGTTTTACACCGAATTTTTTGTGTTTACATAAGAGATTGTCAACACCTCTGATCTTCAGATTTTAGTTCTACAGTTTTTCCGTGATAAGAGAAAGAAGTCAGAGATCTCTTCTTAGAACGAAACGAGGATCGAATACGACCAACGGTCGTTAGGAACTACGACAAAACCGGACACCGTCGTACTGAGGTTAAAAAAGGGTACAAGTAAACCGGAAGAAGGAGTACAGAGGACGTACAAAACTTTAGAGAGTGAGGGATGTTCCTATGGTCAGTAACTTAAATGTCAAGTAATGTTAGACCATACTGGAGTGGAACAAAACTACTGTAGACATTTCTGACATAAAGATTTATTCTAGTGTGAGTGTCCGTACCCCAGTCCTGAACTTATGCAGAAAGACCCCCTATGTCAAGTTGGTGTAGTAGTAGGTTCAGAGATTCGTGTACTATAGGTAGAGAAACACTCTGCGAAGAAGATAAAATATAAGTTCCTGTGTATAAAGTTGGGAATTGTAATAGAAATTGATGACATAATTTAAGATTGTAATTGTTATCAAAATCAACTACTTTTATGAAAATAAAACACAGTATTAGTTTAGAGACACAAAAATTACAAGAAAACGATCTTCGAGGGATAAGACCCACAAGACGAACTGTATGTAAAGAGACCTACCGTCTTCAAGGTATCTACACTAAAAGAAAAAGAAGTAGACGAGTAGAGTAGAAGACCCACACCTCAACGAAAAAAAGAAAATCAACGAGTCACCACAGACTGAGAAACGTTGGGGTACTTGAAATCGGACTGTCCGAGAAGAAACGTACCTTAAGAGGTCCGTTCATATGACCTCACCCAACGGTAAGGGAAGAGGTCCCTTAGAAGGACTAGATCCCTAGTTTGACCCTAGAGGGTGTAAGTCTGTCAAAGAAATGACAGACTCGGTGTTTGACTAGATAAAATATTCCTTATATTGAGTGTACCTCCATTCTTAACAACGTTGGAGTAGAGAACTACAAGTCACTACCTTATCCACTACTAACAGGTAAAGGGTAAACCCAGGGTCTCCCTTTCAACGAAACGACGAGAACAGACAAGTTAACGTTATAGATTCCGTCCCTATAAGTCGGACAGACGTGTACCCTTAATGGAATGTTCATTAAGGGTTAAACCGTAACCATACGGAACAAGGGTAGAGAACAAATAAACCAGACCTGGAGATCAAGAACCCGACCTATGTTTTGTAAATTATAAAAGTACGAAACAATTCTTATAAAAGAATTTACAGTAACTCCTGAGACTGAGTTTCAAGAAAGAAACAGTAAAAGAATAAAAAGAAAAACGATTTCCGATGAAAGTGGACAACAAACAAACAAAGTTTCAAAACCATAAAGAGAACGTACGACGTCGGAAAGGAGTTTACAGAGTAAACGAGTGTAAATCTTAACCAACTATAATTCAGACTATCGTATTACATACCACGATCAATTCCAAATCACCACCGTCTGAAAGAAATCCCATTCCTTGTCTGTGACCAATTATCCAATTCCATGTGGATATACTTCAACTTACCAAGATACTTCTGGATGTTCTGGAAAATCTTGATTGTGGGTTTTTTCTACAGGAAAAGTAATATCCCCTGACCTTACGTTTTCATCCTTCAGTTCTTTGTGGACCTCATTGTCTGTTTAAACCGGAACCTTACGTCTTACTTCGTCCCGTTTCTGATTATCTCAAAACGGTTCTTTTACGTGACCGGTATCGTTTGTGGGAGAAGGTTGTTGTGTTCTCTTCTGAGATATGTACCTGTAGTGGTCTACCAGTTGTGGCTTTAGTCTAACTAATATAAGAAACGTCAGTTTCTTCCTCTTCGAGATATGGCAGTTATTTTTGTTCTGGTCCTCGACTGACCCAGAGTCTAGTACTTGAAGAATAACGGTTTAAGTCTGAATTTGACTTTTTTATCCCTTTTGGCGATCTGGTAAATCCATACTGGATTTAGTTTAGGGAATACTAATATGTCACCTTCACTCTTTATCTAAATTCCCGGAATCTAGACTATCTATCTCGCGGACTACTTGATACCTTACTCCAAGCACTGCATGTCCTCTGTCCCTAGTTCTGGTAGGGGTACCTTTTCTTTACGTTTTTTCGTTTTACCGACAGACCCCTCCGGAATTTTTATCGACACTTTTCTTCTCTCTGCTTTTTGTTTCCTCTTTTCCTTTCTATATCCGTAGATTTACGTCTCAAGGTTTCTTATCGTTCTTCTCTATTCTTTCGGAAGAAGTCACTAGTTACGTTTCTTTATCTCCTTTTGTTGTCTTACCCTTTTTGATCTCTAGAGAAGTTCTTTTAATCTCTGTGGTTCCCTTATAAAGTACGTTTCTACCCGAGCTAATTCCTGTCTTTACCAGACCTACATTGTCTTGGTCTTCTCTAATTCTTCTCTACCGTTCTTATGTGTCTCCTTAACATGTCTTTTCTAGAAGTGCTGGGTCTATTGGTGCTACCACACTAGTGAGTAGATCTCGGACTGTAGGACCTTACACTTCAGTTCACCCGGAATCTTTCGTAGTGATACTTGTTTCGATCACCTCCATTACCTTAAGGTCAACTCGGTAAAGTTTAGGACTTTCTACTACGACACTTTTACGACGTGAGTTATACGGTCGTTTAAACCTTTTGAGTCGTCACCGGTGTCCTGACCTTTTCCAGTCAAAAGTAAGGTTAGGGTTTCTTTCCGTTACGGTTTCTTACGAGTTTGATGACGTGTCAACGTGAGTAGAGTGTACGATCATTTCATTACGAGTTTTAAGAGGTCCGGTCCGAAGTCGTTATCCACTTGGCACTTGAAGGACTACAAGTTCGACCAAAATCTTTTCCGTCTCCTTGGTCCCTAGTTGAACGGTTGTAGACGACCTAGTACCTTTTTCGTTCTCTCAAGGTCTTTTTGTAGATAAAGACGAAATAACTGATACGTTTTGGAAACTGACATACCTAGTGTTATTTGACACCTTTTAAGACTTTCTCTACCCTTATGGTCTGGTGGACTGGAAGGAGAACTCTTTAGACATACGTCCGGTCCTTCGTTGTCAATCTTGACCTGTACCTTGTTGTCTGACCAAGGTTTATCCTTTTCATCATGTAGTTCTGACATATAACAGTGGGACGAATAAATCGAATGTACGTCTCATGTAGTACTCTTTGCGACCTGACCTTCTTTGTGTTCGACCTCAGTTCTAACGGCCCTCTTTATAGTTTTTGGAGTTTATACGTCTAATGTGGTGGGAATACCGTCTTTCACTTCTCCTTGATTTTTCAGAGAACTACTTTCACTTTCTCCTCTCTCTTTTTCAACCGAATTTCGAGTTGTAAGTCTTTTACTTCTAGTACCGTAAACCAGGGTAGTGAAGTACACTTTATCTACCCCCTTGTCACCTTTGTCACAGTCTGAAATAAAGAAACCCGAGGTTTTAGTGACGTCTACCACTGACGTCGGTACTTTAATTTTCTGCGAATGAGGTACCTTCTTTTCAATACTGGTTGGATCTATCGTATAAATTTTCGTCTCTGTAATGAAACGGCTGATTCCAGGCAGATCAGTTCCGATACCAAAAAGGACACCAGTACATACCTACACTTTCAACCTGACACTTCTTTCTACTCGTGACTTCTTAACTACGAAAACTTGACACCACAACCTCTTCTGAGAACTTTCAGGGAACCTGACGTTCCTCTAGGTTGGTCAGGTAAGACTTCCTCTAGTCGGGACCCTAAAGAAACCTTCCTTACTACGATTTCGGCTTTGAGGTCATGAAACCGGTGGAGTACCCTTCTCAATTGAGTAACCTTTTCTGAGACTACGACCTTCCCTAACCCCCTTCCTCCTCTTAACCTACTGTCTCCTACTCTACCGACCTACCGTAGTGACTGAGCTACCTCCACTCAGACTCACTCGACACCCTCAACCACTACCTGTCCCTCCTGACCGCACGACGCTAAGTACCCCAGCGTTTCTCAACCTGTGCTGACTCGCTGACTTGACTTGACTTCACTGTGGATATACTATATTACTCCTTACGAAGAAGATAATGCGAGTATGAGTCGGAATCAATGGAATCAAGAAAGACCGGCCAACAAACCATAAGTCATATTTCGAGTTCGGTCATCTCCGTTCGCTTCCTCTTCCTGACTAATAGAGTGTCTAAAGACATGTATCTGGAAGTAGATGGTAGATAAAAATCGAGAAAAGTGATAAGGAAGGAGAAAAATATGAGAGGAAAACGACCATGAACGACTCACCTAGTGAAGAAGGAAATGACTACGAGTATGGTGTACTAAAGGCCTGACACCGAAGGAGACCATACGAAGTAGATGGTCATAAGGTGGATTGAGGGTGACAAGTAACAAACGATCAGACATTTAAAACATCCAAACACGGAAAATTCGTAGGGGAGTGATAGAATTTCTTAGACTTCTTTCACCTCTTTTAGACTGGAGAACGTAGTCTTTACCATTTCTTAGTAAAATTAGCTACGTACTATACGATAAAACGACCCCGTGACATAAAATACACAAATTACTCATAGAATAACAACCCCCAACTTCAAAGTGGTTTAAACACAATGATATTTGTTAACATGTCACTGGTTGGAACATTATTTTAGAACTACGTTTGTGAAACATCTATTTTAAGTTGTTTATGTTAACATCCAATTAAATGTACGTAAATTTATTACACGAGAATACGGGTGTAGGCGAGTAATATTTAATGAAGTTAAATACCACGAATAAGAGGTCACAAGAGAAACTGTAACTCATGTTATGAATAAAGCGAAAATCAATCATTCAATTTCTGAAATAGAGTAAAAGTATAATATAGAAGTTTCTATAATTGATGGTATGAATTTATCGTAAGGGGTCACGTTTGGTCATTAAAATAGAACATAGTAAAAGTATTGTCAGTTAGACCAAAATAATCAGTAAAAATGAGGAAAATTCGAGGCACTCTAGTCCCCGTAACAGTAACAACGACATGAAGGACTTAAATCCTTCGAAAAAGTCCGAAGGGTCAACCACGTCACCATTTCTTAGGTGGACGATTACGTCCTCGGTGGCCTCTACACCCAATCCAGAGACCGAGTCCTCATAGAGGACCTCGTCCTTTACTGTTGGGTGAGGTCGTCGGAACGGACCTTTTAAGACACCTGTCTCCTCAGACCGTCCGATGTCAGGTACTCTAACGTTTCTTAGTCTGGACTACCTCGTGTGTACGTGCACGTACGTACACGTGCGCACATGTGTGTGTGTGTGTGTGTGTGTGTGTGATATAGAAATGTACCAGAACGTTGACATCTAAACATACACACAAAGGATTAGAGAAGAACATTTCTGTGATCAGGATAACCTAATCTAAGGTGGGACTACTGGAGTAAAAGTAAATTAATGAAGAGATTTCTTTACCTACCGTAGTGACTGAGTTACTTGTACTCAAACTCATTTGATGTCCTCAACCACCACCTGTCCCTTCCGACCGCCTGGCGTCAGGTACCCCAGTGTATCCCAACCTGTACTGATTGACTCGGCTTGACTTCACTTTCTTGTATAGAGGATTTAATGACACGTAAAATTCATGAATTATTTTTAGACCACCTTACATATAAGAACTTTCGTTAAAAATCATCTATGAAGTCAAATAATATTTACTGAGACAAAATTTCATAAATTGAAAACGAGATTAAAAGTATCGTTTTGATGAGATGTTGGACCTGGAATCTATGTATATTTCACTATTTATATTGGATTCGTGGTCTCCCGAATATTTCATTTCCTGGGAGGAAAATACTCACGTATTCCTTGGAAGACCATTAAAAACGTCCGTAGAGTCTAAAATGAAAGTAGTATGACTACATTGACGTTCGTATAAATACGAACTGATGGAAACAGAAATAAAATTCGGGAAATTGGGGTATGACTAGGAGTACGACGTCCTTCTCCCTGGGAAACGTCCCGGGTTCCGCCCAAGAACCGATTGTTAACCTTTACTCAACAGGCTCCTCTGTGTGTACGACTGTTCGACTGTTTCGTTCTCTAAAATAACCCTTTCCTGTAGGACCACCTATCGTCCTTTCACTCCCTTGGGTACTTTTGACGAGAGGGTACATTGAACGTTAGAACCCTCTAAAGGTAATACCTCTACCCTTATCAAAGACTCAACGGACACCGGTTAGCAAGACTGAGTCCCAGGAAGGACCGCCAGGTACGTAGTGAGTCGGTTCCACCAAGGACTCTCTCAAGAACCTCCAACCAGTCTGTATATCTGACGGTAGAAGAGAGAGGAAAACTGGAAAGGCTTTAAGAAGGGTCAACCACCATCGAACAATCATCACGAAAGGAATGACCTTAGAGGCCAACATTCTATCGAGTACGTTCACCGATGACAGAACGTACTGGTTCCGTCCGTCAAAGTGACAAAGGGGATTTGGGATCCTGAAGAAAAGGACACTAAAATTATCATCTTTTATCTTGATGGTTAAGGTATGTCTACAACCCCTCGGTCGGAACGTCTGTCGACCTTCTTTGTCCACATGTCTTTAGGTCCCTGATAATTGTATAGATTAACTCATTCACAACCATCAATGTTTTCATTAATTCTTATTTTCTTTCGGAACACTTCGAGGATTGTTTTTGTAACGACCATTAGTGACGGTTGAATTTTGAGTAAAACACTTCGAAAGACTTTTTTACCTTCGTAAACTATAACTTATAATGGAAAACAGAACATTAAATGTATCCATAGAAATTACTTGTCGAGCAAATATCAAGGTGACTCAGAAAGGACACATACAACGTCTGTAGAAACTTTGTCGTCATAGTCGTTAAATCTTAGCCGTCCGAAGGAGAACTTATAAATATCTTTCTAAAATTTTCATATGAATGGTTAAAAGAAAGTCAACAGAAAAAATTTTAACGATACAAAAGAGGATGTGATCTTTGTATGAATAAAATCTTATTCTTTTACCCTGTAAAAGGTGACACCGAAAAAACAGCAATCTTAAAACTCTAACTTAGGACACCTACCAAAGTATATTGTAAAATACTGATAAAAATATTAATAGTGTCTTCGTGTATATATAACGTTTTTTTTTTTCGTGTTTCCTTTAGTAAATCTATCCTTTATTTAGTGAGTACTACATCGGTGTGTCTCTCGTACTCCATATATATTTAACACCTTAGAGAATGGTCCATAAAATCAAACGATCCTGAACGTATTGTATAGTGGTACCTAACCCACGAATTCCTTGTTTTTAAGTAAAAGAACGTCGTGACCTCCGATCTTCAAACTCTAGTTTTATAACCGTCATAAATCAAGAGAAAAATCGAACATTACCGACAGAAAAGGGACACGGAAAAGAGACATATATTCGAACAGAGATAGGATTAAAGGAGAAGACTACTTCTAGGACAATAGAACCTAATCTGGGTTGGGATTGTCGGAGTAGTGTCAAATTAGTGGAGAAATTTCTGAGAGAGAGGTCTATACCATTGTAAAAAAAAAAAAAAAAAAAAACCATAGTCCCAATCTCGAACTTGTATACTCTAAACCCCTCTGTTAAGTCAGGTTCTGTGTTCACAAATGTTGACACAAAACACCCAAATTGTCGAAGTGACTCCATATTGACCGTATGTCACTGATGTTCATTCATTATACATATGACAATGTTAAAAACTGTATATATATATCAGTACTTTGAAAACGGTATTATTAGTTCTATTATTTGAATAAGTAGAGGGAGTTTCAAAGAAACACAGGGATACCAGAAGAAGAGGGAGAGAAAGGACGAGACGAGGGTGGGAGTCTTTCGGTGGGTAGACAATAAATACAAACGTAAAGGATCATAAAATATTTTACCCTATTATCTCATATATGTAAAATAGACCGAAATAAGTGAATAGTCTTAATAAAAATCCTAAATAAGTACGACATGACGTATAGTGTCGTAGATCTTATCATGGGACGTGTACTGTCCATGAGATAATTAATTTCCTTATTTATTTTTGTATTTAGTCACTTGTAAAATCTTCTAATTCCTCTACCCTATAATATACGTCAACTTACTGTGAGTATTAAAACCACAAGAGAGACTTCATAAAATATCTCGACTCATATACTTGGTCCAAACATCGAATCTTTTACAGGGACCGTGGTAAACTTCCTACTTAAACATCATCCTTTTCCGATTTTCGTGACCTGGTTAATAATTTTTAAGATTGTGTGACCAGGGATACGTGATATATATATATGACCAAGGGTTACCAAACGTCTCAGTAGACATGATTTTATAGGTCATTTGTTAACTTTTACACTTGGTCTTTCTTAATAAAACCCCCTCTTCCCAATCCTCCCACTTACCCTTTCAATACATTTCCTTTATCAAAGGATTAAGATAAGCATTTCAACGGTTTGTGGAATTTATACGTAGTACTATGTCTCCTTTCTTTTGTCCATAGTCTTTACTTCTCAACACCAGAGTATAATTGAGAGAGAATTGGAAATTCTGAAATTCGTTCATAAGTTTAAGTTTATCGATTAATAATTATTGTAACAGAAACATAGATAAATTAGTACAAAAATCTTAAAAAATAACGAACGTAAAAGTTTAAAGTGTCACTGTCTGGATCTCACCTAGAAATAAGAGAGACGATCCTAAAAATAGAACTTCTGACCCAAACTCCTTAAGGATAGGTAATAAATAAACCAGTAAAAAATAAAGGATACAAGAGACATTATACAAAACCCCTTAGGATAATGAACCCATCTTGATGACTATAAAAACCAAACCATACAGAAATATAAACTAGAACATAAAAAGTAAAGAAAGGTCAGAACCACTCCAAAATTTTTAAAATGGAGAGCTGATAACTTTTTAAACAAAACAATTAGAATAAAACATTAAAGGGTTCTCAAGAAAGATGAAATAAAATAACAATAAAAAAAAGTGTCACTGAATACTAAATACCTATAGTATAAGAGACTCGAAAAAGAATCTAATGACCAATATTATAAAAATTTGAGGAAAAAAGAGATAACTAAAGAGAGACAAATGAGACCCAGTAGAGGAAGAAAGAAACAAAACCAGAAAGTAAAAGCACAGTAAAAAAAGAAAAGAAAGGGTGAGTTTCAGACAACTAAGAGTACGTTCATTTCATTACGAGTTTTAAGAGGTTCGGTCCGAAGTCGAAATACACTTGA
The DNA here is from genome assembly GCA_006410555.1 of Capra ibex. Taxonomy (NCBI): domain Eukaryota; kingdom Metazoa; phylum Chordata; class Mammalia; order Artiodactyla; family Bovidae; genus Capra; species Capra ibex. Next base: position 66,119,058 of record SJYO01046538.1, read on the forward strand.
CACTTGAAGGTCTAAAAGTTCGACCAAAATCTTTTCCGTCTCCTTGGTCTCTAGTTTAACGGTTGTAGACGACTTAGTAACTTTTTCGTTCTCTCAAGATCTTTTTGTAGATAAAGACGAAATAACCGATACGGTTTCGGAAACTGACACACCTAGTGTTAATTGACACCTTTTAAGACTCTCTCTACCCTTATGGTCTAGTGAACTGGACGGAGAACTCTTTAGACATACGTCCAGTCCTTCGTTGTCAATCTTGACCTGTACCTTGTTGTCTGACCACGGTTTATCCTTTTCCTCATGTAGTTCCGACAGATAACAGTGGGACGAATAAATTGAATATACGTCTCATGTAGTACTCTTTGTGACCCGACCTTCTTTGTGTTCGACCTTAGTTCTAAAGACCCTCTTTATAGTTATTGGAGTCCATACGTCTACTGTGGTGGGAATACCGTCTTTCACTTTTTGATTTCTCGGAGAACTACTTTCACTTTCTCCTCTCATTTTTTCAACCAAATTTCGAGTTGTAAGTCTTTTGATTCTAGTACCGAAGACCAGGGTAGTGAAGTACAGTTTATCTACCCCTTTGTCACCTTTGTCACCGACTGAGAGAAAGACCCCCGAGGTTTTATTGACGTCTATCACTAAACGTCGGTATTTTAATTTTCTGTGAATAAGGAACCTTCCTCAATACTGGTTGGGTCTGTTGTATAATTTTTCGTCTTTGTAATGAAACAGTTGTTTCCAGGTAGATCAGTTCCGATACCAAAAAGGTCATCAGTACATACCTGCACTCTCAACCTCATATTTCTTTCGATTCACGGCTTTTTAACTACGAAAACTTCACACCACAACCTCTTCTAAGAACTTACAGGGAATCTGACGTTCCTCTAGGTTGGTCAGGTAGGATTTCCTCTACTCAGGACTTATAAGTAACCTTCCTGACTTCGACTTTGAGGTTATGAAACCGGTGGACTACGCTTCTCCACTGAGTAAACTTTTCTGGGACTACGACCCTTTCTAACTCCCGTCCTCCTCTTCCCCTGCTGTCTCCTACTCTACCAACCTACCGTAGTGGTTGAACTACCTGTATCCAAATCCACTTGAGACCCTCAACCACTACCTGTCCCTCCGGACCGCACGACGCCAAGTACCCCAGGGTTCCTCAACCTGTACTGACTCTCTGACTTGACTTGACTTGACAACTAAGAGTCAACAGATGAATGAAAATTAATGTTTCAAGTGGGGTTTGTAAAGTAAATTAAAGAAAGTTTACTTGAGTCACAGGTAGAAAGAAAAGTACTGACCCCCATTTACTAACGGATGTCCGACAATAGGTACTAACAGACACAATAGGACCACTTCTCCATAATTTTTACTACCCCTACTGTCAAGACGTGCACCTCACAGCCAATTAGAAGAAAAGACAAGGTAAAGATTGAGGACGAGACATGACTCTTAAAGGTTTAGTAGAAAGATCCCCTAAACAACCGACTTATCACCACAGAAATGACTCACGAAAAGTGTAAAAAAGTTAAACGTCGGGAAAAGGGAGACGAAGTAATCAGTGACAAGGTTATAGGTAAAAAGTCCATAAACATCTTTATGTATAAAATGATTATAGAGAAAAAAATATACAATAACACTGAATAATTGAAAATTTTTGTAAGACAAAATCAGAAGATAATAGTAAAATACTAGAACCGAACTAGAGTCCAATGGTGGACTTTCATACACTTCTCTTTGTTATGATTGTTTATAAGACTTTCCATTCACTATATTACATCCACTATAAACAGTGTATAATTTATGATCAAGATGAAAAGGCAGTATATTCTTACAAAAGATCGTAGAAGACAGACGATTAGGGAGTCGTCTCCATTGTTTTAAATGGGATTATAAGTTAAAACTTGAGAAACAGTGTCATTTGGTTGTGTGAAGAACTAGTAAGTCCTCTTTTAGGATGTCCAACACTTACAAAATCTTTCGAATAAGACCAAGATGAAAAGAAGGACGGAAGATCAGTCATACAAAAGATAGGAAAAACGGGTTTTTATATAAACGTTTCTCTTAAAATCAACACCAAGAGAACCCTTTTTATAAATTTGGAAACTAGTTTGAGTTCATGTCTCTAACTAGTAAGTCGGTCATTTATAAATGAGTCAGGAGTTACGTTTTACGATCCTAAATAACTGTGATAACTATTATAATATGATACATATAGGTCTTCCTTCAATCTTAGAGTAACCCCTCTTTCCCTCTTTGAACCCCCCTTTTACATATATATTACGTACCATACGTAGTCCAGTCATGGTGTCAATTATTTGTGAAGTTGTCAGGTTATCCCTTTCTAAAAGACACCAAAATACACGAATCTCTAGAAATCAGAAGAGGGAATATTAACTTTGAGGTACTCTCGTTCTTGGAATGTAACTGATGGTACACAAGAAATTCATATCTTGTCAAAAACTATAAATCATCCATGAGTAAGTGTATACTCCTCTTCCGTTACCGTGGGGTGAGGTCATGAGAACGGACCTTTTAGGGTACCCGTCTCCTCGGACCATCCGACGTCAGGTACCCCAGCGACTCTCAACCTGTACTGAGTCACTGAAGTGAAAGCAAAAAGTGAAAGTACGTAACCTCTTCCTTTACCGTTGGGTGAGGTCACAAGAACGGACCTCTTAGGGTCCCTACCCCCTCGGACCACCCGACGGCAGATACCCCAGCGTGTCTCAACCTGTGCTGACTTCGCTGAATCGTCGTCGTCGTCGTCGTGAGTATATACGACTTAGTTACCCATTATATCTTAAATACAGAGTTAAATTCCCTTCGTCTGTTAAACTAGTCCACCTCTCTCCTTCCCTTTGATGTGACAATAAAAAGTCAGTCACTCAGGACAGACTAAGAAACACTGGGACACCTGACGTCGTGTGGTCGGAAGGGACAGGAAGTGGTAGAGGCCTCAAAAGAGTTTGAGTACAGGTAACTCAACCACTGTAGTAGGTTGGTAAAATAGGAGACAGTAGTGGAAAAAAGAGGACGAGAGTCAGAAAGGGTCGTAGTCCCAGAAAAGGTTACTCAACCGAGAAAGGTAGTCCACCGGTTTCTTACCTCGAAGTCGAAGTCAGGAAAGTTACTTATAAGTCCTAACTAAAGGAAATCCTAACTGACCAAACTAGAGGAACGATAGGTTCCCTGAGAGTTCTCAAAAGAGTCGTGACGTAAAGTTTTCACAGTTAAAAAGTCACGAGTCCGTAGAAATACTACGTTGAGAGTGTAGGTGTGTACTGACGACCTTTTAAGTATCGAAACTGATCTGTCTGGAAATAGTCGTCAGTGCAGAGACGAAAAATTATACGGTAGAACCAAACAGTATCGAAAAGAAGGTTAAAATTAAAGTACTGACGTCAGTGGGAGAAATCACTAATACCTCGGGTTCTTTTATTTCAGACAGTGACAAAGGTGACAAAGGGGTAGATAAACGATACTTGGTCCACGGAACTAGAAATATAAAACGTACGACTCAAAATTTGGTTGAAAAAGTGAGAGGAGAAAATGGAAGTAGTTCTTCGAGAAATCAAGGAGAAATAAAAGACGGAAATTATACCATAGTAGACGTATAGACTCCAATAACTATAAAGAGGACCGTTGGAACTAAGGCCGAACATGAAGTAGGTCGGGTCATAAAGAGTATTACATGAGACGTGTATTCAATTTATTTGTCCCACTACTATATGTCGAAACTGCATGGGGAAAAGGTTAAACCTTGGTCAGACAACAAGGCACAGACCAAAATAGAGAACGAAGAACTGGACGTACGCCCAAATAGTCCGTCGTCTATTCCACCAGATTATAAGGGTAGATTCTTAAAGGGGGTCAAATAACACTAGGTGTGTCAGTCTGAAATCGCATCAGTCACTTTGTCTTTATCTGTAAAAAGACCTTGAGAGAACGAAAAAGACACTAGATTAACTATAACAGTTAAACTAGAGACTAAGGAGACGGAAAAGATTTAGGTAGAACATATAGACCTTCAAGAACCAAGTACACGACAACTTCAGATCGAACTTCCTAGGATACGTGTTTTATTGTTGTTTCTCATCTCCATCTTTGTTGGTTGTACTTAAATGTTTTCTCTTCTCTGGTGGGACTAAGTTCTCAAATAATACTTTCAATTACTCTACAATTCAAGAATCAAACCGAGGTTCGTTATATTGTCCAGAAATATATCGTCCTCTTTGTCAGACCCAAAATAGAGTGATCGAGATCACTCTGTAATTACTAGTGACTTTTCTTTTTACTAAACTATATATGTGTCAGTAAAATGTTAGGTAAAACCTATAAAATTCAGACAAATCCATCCTAAAGAGTTTGCTGGGAGTCTTTAAGGATGGGATTAGTGACCTTGGTGACTTACATCACTTCATAGTTAGAACACTAATATAAGACAATATACCGTTTAACTGGAACTCTATCCTTATAATAGATCCACCCGAACTAAAATAGTGTATCCAGGAATTTTCGTCTCTCCCACTTCACTCTTTTACACCCACCGGGAATTCTCGACTTCCTCCCCCAAGGTCGACTGTCAATCGTTCCTTTCCCACTAGAGTCAGAGTATTGACAATCCTTAACCTAAGACGATTGTTGGACTCATTCCAATCTTCCCGAGATAAGTCGTGAGACTGTTCTCGAGTCCACCACCAATTGTGAAACTGGACGTTCTACACTTCGTCTCTTAAAAACTGAATGTCTTGATCTCTATTGTCTACTCATAACAAAACTTAGTGAATCCAAACACCATTAAAAAATAAACTGATATGTTTCGTTAATATCTTTCTAGTCTCTTCCTACCTTATCGTCAGTCCCTCTGGTACAATAAAAACGTACTGAAGATGTGAACAAGTGAATGACTTGTTTCCGTCGTACGGAACTTTTCAGGAAACATTAATTTTTCCTCATCAATTCAAAAATAATAATAATAATATCAGAGTTGTGGGTAATATGGAGTGACAACACCAGTCACCAATTCATTTTTATGTAATCTCGATATTTGTCACCATACCATCCAAAATAAAAACAGGTTCTATAAATAACAGACGGAGACAGACTTCCAATAGAAAACGAAGTGACTACATTCTTTTCGGAAAAATTGACAAAGCCTGTCAGTTGGTACTTGTCTTCACCATATACGAAGAAAAGTACTCTTTGAAATTCTAAGTAAGGTACCAAGACGGTTAGAAATAAAGGGAAAGTGGTGTTTGGACATACGCACCGAACCCGAAGGGGAAGTCGGACCCAGGGTCTCACCTCCACGACACTTGTTATTTTGTCACAGGTAACAACATTAGTGAACAAATAAAAAATAAAAAATAAAAATAAAAAATAAAAAGAAGGTATTTTTCCGAGTGGATTTGGTTCCTGTGATACAGGTCTGGACGATATTATTTTTGACTTTGATGCACCGTAACCGAAATTATCCTTGTTACAAGCACTTCTTAGATAATAACCTTCGATCTTTCTACCTCGCGTTCAAGAGGTCACCACTCCTATGAACTATATTTCAAACGAGGTTCTTACACCTTCCGTCTATTTTATGGTCTACTGGGATACCCAAAACCATCTCTACTTTCCTTGCCTTATAGTCATCACGAAGGACCTATAATACCGACTCAAATTGTCTGGCAATTGTTACTAAAAGCTTGACCCAACATTTTATCTTAGTTGATACTTATTTTTTCCGACTAATTTTTAGTTGGAAAACATCCTGGATTCGTACCTATACTGAACGGATTGAAAACAAAATAAAACATACACCGAGTTGACCATTTCTTAGACGGACTTTACGTCCTCTGGACCCAAGTTAGAGACCCAACCCTTCTAGGGACCTCTTCCCTTTCCGATGGGTGAGGTCATGAGAACGGACCTCTTAAGGTACCTGTCAGGTACCCCAGCGTTTCTCCACCTGTGTTGACTCGTTGAAAGTGAAAGTGATTAAAAAACCACTCTTGTCAATTTAGATAAGAGTCGTTTAAAGCTCATATAACATGTAATAATAATATCAGTGGAATAATATTGAGAGAATGGGATGTAAAAATCTAAGGTGTACATTCACTTTAATTCGTTATAGATTCAAAGATACAGACCGAATAAAGGTGCAGACTGAAAGATGTAGTGAATCGTATTATAGGAGGTTCAAGGAAAAACAACAACGTTTACTGTTCTAAAGGAACAAAAAATTCCGTATTACAAAAAGGTAATATATGACAATGGTCTAAAAGAAATAAATTAATAGGTGTAGGAACGGTTGTGTCCAACACACAACAGAAGAACTATGAGTGGAAAGGTTATCCACACTTCACCATAGAGTAACACCAAGACTAAACGTAAAGGACTACTAATCATTACAACCCGTAAAAAACTATATGGATAACCGGTAGACACATAGAAAAAGACTCTACAAACAAGTTCAGGAAGTGAATGAAAATTTAACTCAAAAGAACGAGAGATCCACAAACTTAAGGAATATGTAAAACATATAATTGGTGAATAATCTATATACCTAATATCATAAAAGAGGATTAGATATGAAACAGAGAAGAGAGACAAAGGAAACAACGTGTCTTTGAAAAATCAAACGACGTTGGGTTAAACAGGTAAAAACAAAAACAAACGACAGTATAACTTTTCAAGTAACGGGTCTCGTTACAGTTCTTTGAAAGAGGTACACAAAAGAAGATTATCAAAATGTCAAAGTCCAGAATATAAGTTAACAAAATTGGGTAAAACTCAACTAAAAACATATACCATAGTTTATTCCTAAGTTAAAGGGAAAAGACGACTCGTTATCCTTCGAAAAAGTAAAATTTTTCAGTTAAAAGGTAAAAAATACTGTTGACTAATTTAAATGGAATCCGTATAGAGGATCATTTCTTATAAATTACCTACATTATTAGAGACCCCATAGATCTTGTATACAATCTTTTCTATTTTATGATAAAGTTATCCAGCCCTTCTACTCTTTTAATTCTCTTACTTCATCGTCGATTATTCACCTCACGGACTAAAAATAATAATATATCATGAAAAGTGCATAAAGAAACACTCTAATGACTGGTTGACGTTAATCGTGGATCATACCATGAATGGACCTTAATACCAAGACAAAGATTACGAATTTCTCTTATAAGAGTTTCCAGACGTACTCGACAATATTTTGTGTTTTTTTAAGTGGGAAAGTTTTTTATTTTTCTTTAATTTTTGAGATCAAGAGATCGAAAGAGAGTATATTGTTCCAACGGGAGCATAGTTTCGTCACTTGAACTTAAAATGTATCTTATTCCGTTTAACCGAGGGTACGTATATCGTCGTTAAAAATTGTCCGTGCGTCCACTATACAAAAAATTCCTTCGAGTTTTGAATATATATCGTCTACATGTGTGAGTCTCAATCGTTTTGACATTCCAAACTTCCATGTTAGGTGTCTCAAGAGAATGAAGACTGTGGTTGATATTCAAGCCTCCCACAGGGTTTGGCGGGAATCCAATCTATTGAAACATCTTCTCGAGTACCTTAAGTGAACAGATAATATAAGTACCAACTCCAAATAATTCCCTTTCCTATGTGTTTTTTGGGTCGGTTTCCTTTTACCACGGGTACACTCTACTACATACACAGTGATTAGGATAACACCGGTAGTAAAACGTTATATATACATATATAGTTTAATAGTACAACATAGAAAATTTAAATGTGATAATAGACACCTAAAATAGAACTATTTTGACCCTCCTTTTAATCGATTTCCTTCTCTGGGTATTACGTCTCGAAGTTCCTAAGGTTGACTTCGCAGACAACAAGAGACGTACCTTAATTTTTCACAATCAGAGAACCGGAAGTACATACTACTATGTGTCTTTCATGACGGTTGGTTCCTGAGAGAGTACTCAAAGTAAGGTACCAAAAATAAACCCCTAATACACCCATACTAACTAACGAGTGTAGTAACTTGAGACAGAGGTCCAGTCGATTTTGACTTACTGAGTTTGGGGGGTAGAATTTAGAGTTAACCAGAAAGGTCGTATCGACCGGGGGTAAGATAACCCATACTGACCGGTGTGGGATTTTCGGTAACATCGGTTGAAAGTGGATTTGTTTTTATGAGGATGGTCTATACTGTATTTAATGGAGCGTCTTCGGTTCTCTTCTTCGGTAGAGACATACCCGTTTCCGGTTAAGAAATGATGTGCAAACTAGTATTCTTTTATGTCATAAAATGAAGTCTCTCCGTCTTTTATTAAACACGAGACATTCACCGACTCCTTTCCGTTCCTCTTTCCCCATAACTCATGTTCGAACGAAACCGGTAAAGTACTGAACTTTAGTCATTTGTCCTCGGACACACAATAACGACCGTTCGTTGTCCTTCTGTAGCACCCTAGGAAACGGAGTCACAAGGAACGCATATGACTTGGAGTGACGGGAGGGGGAGTTTGTTGTCAACGGAGTTGATCTATGGTGACAGGAGTAAAAGGGGTAAATGCCAGGTCAACCCAAGAAAAACCTAGACCTTAGATAACAGGTTACATAGAAGATTAGGATTCGAGAAACAGAGAGAGGGTAAATACACACGGATGACCAAGTAAATATCTATTTTGAAACCTCTCTTGTCTAGTTCCTGTATGAACACCATAACGTAATTTTACATAAACATACGTTTGAAACTTTTATAAACAGGTCGGTCGAGAGTAAGGTATAAGAGACTTCATTATTGTCTTATCTTCGATCTTATTATTTCTACAAACATGAGGATCCTTGACAAAGTCCAGATAAATTCGGATATTGGTTTCTAAGTATCGGTACCCATATACTGGGACTTTAAAAAGTATTAGAACAAGAAATACTTTTCTGTGATCCTGATGTGAAAACACAAGGGAAACCTAAAATCACCGTCGGTTTCCGTATTTATTTTAAGGAAATACAATATTGAGATAGAATCGAAGTAAATAACAAACGTAATCACCTAGTATTTTTATCGAAATCTATCTAATTTGGGTGAGTCGAGAAATTTTTAACGGAATTAAACGTGATAAATTTTTGGGAGATCGATGAGTAGTCTCTAGTGCTTTCAACTTTCTATCACTTATACAAACTAAAACGGATTAAACGATAGTATCGTTATTCCTTACAACTGTTTTCCTTTAAGGGTGATATGAGTTCTGTTTAGGGAAATCTTACAAAAATTAAGTAACGTATAAGTAGCTTATTGAAACAGGATCTTTTATTATCAAAGACAAATAGTGTTCTGATGTAATTATATAGACAATCAGGTTCATCCTAAATCGTACTCAAAATAGAACGGATCTACAAATATAGCCCCTATAAGTCTTCGAAGGTAGTGTATCTTCAAATGTCCTGACAGGATCGTTACACTTGATTTTGTCGAACTTATATTGGTAATATGATTGTTTTTAATTACTAGTGCTATTTTAAATTACAACTCTCCTAAAATCCGTCACATAAATGACAACCGTCGTGACACTCTCCTAAATCATAAAGATGTTTTTTTTAATTTTTACAATAGGTTTTTCTCAATTTTTAACAGGTATACGAAGTTGGTTTTTAAATGGTATTTTCTTTTTCTTTAAGTTAAATTTTAGTAAGTGACTTAACGTCCTAAAACAACAATAACTTTTTAACCTTTATCGGGTTTACGGAGAATGTCTCTTATCAATTAATTTAACACTGTATATTTGTAAAACCCTTGTAGTTGTATACTTCCATAAACTCCCATCGATCGTCCGTAACGAAGGGTTTAGACTGTCACATAGTATTAGAGGTCCCCTTGAATAATGAAGAAACAGAATATGTGGAAGAGGTCTCTGTCACGCAAATAAACCTTAAGTATTGTACCACCACTGTTTACCCCACCCCTTTATATTTACCCCGGTAACTGTTATAAACGGGACTACCCAAAACACCCTTTAACTTCTCCTTACTATTAGTAGCCAAATATTTTGACGCGAGGTACACACTCATATGTTAATAAGAACTTACTCACGGACAGGGACGATGTGGTGTAGTCTTACTCCCCTAAATAGGAAAGTAATTCGAAGTCCCGTACCACTAATGTCCCGTCACCGGAGGAGAGGTCTCCGTCTTAGCCTGTAGGACTGACAGATGAGATTGTCAAACAAGAGTTGTGGGGTTTGATCAATTATCTTGAGTCTGATCTTTTGTACTTGAAATTTGTGAAAGGTCCCGAACTCTTTGTTTCTCGATAATTTTTCAAATACAAATTCACGAAAGGTTTCGACTCTGTTATCTTAATCTACGAAAATAAATTTTAAGAGACTCTCTTTGGTGTTAATGAACTGTATCATTACACATGGAGACATACCTCTCGCTGTTCGGGAACAGGGACGGGGAAGAACTACAGACACCGATTAACACCACGATATCAACTACTATGTTAAATGGATCATGATAAACTGTCAGATCAACCAGAAACTATTCATCTGAAGGTTCAACCTTCTTTTTCATACTGAGAACAACATGCATAGGTCCATAGACACGTTCCGTCTCTTGATCTTTCAAAGGTCCAGTCTCCACTTATAGAGATCCTGTCAGGGATCCGTGAACTAACAACAAGTCAGTGAGTCAGTACAGACTGGGAAACACTGGGGTACCTGACGTCCGTGAACCAAGTCAAGTCAAGTCAGCGAGTCAGCACAGGTTGAGAAACGCTGGGGTACTTAGCGTCGTGCGGTCCGGAGGGACAAGTAGTGGTAGAGGGCCTCAAGTGAGTTTGAGTACAGATAGCTCAGGCACTACGGTAGGTCGGTAGAGTAGGAGACAGCAGGGGAAGAGGAGGACGGGGGTTAGGGAGGGTCGTAGTCTCAGAAAAGGTTACTCAGTTGAGAAACGTACTCCACCGGTTTCATGACCTCAAAGTCGAAATCGTAGTAAGGAANCTTACCTGACCAACCTAGAGGAACGTCAGGTTCCCTGAGAGTTCTCAGAAGAGGTTGTGGTGTCAAGTTTTCGTAGTTAAGAAGCCGCGAGTCGGAAGAAGTGTCAGGTTGAGAGTGTAGGTATGTACTGGTGTCCTTTTTGGTATCGGAACTGATCTGTCTGGAATCAACCGTTTCATTACAGAGACGAAAACTTATATGATAGATCCAACCAGTATTGAAAAGAAGGTTCCTCATTCGCAGAAAATTAAAGTACCGAAGTCAGTGGTAGACGTCACTAAAACCTCGGAGGTTTTTATTTCAGACTGTGAACCATTCGTCACTTAATTTAACTTGCNCCGTTTCATTACAGAGACGAAAACTTATATGATAGATCCAACCAGTATTGAAAAGAAGGTTCCTCATTCGTAGAAAATTAAAGTACCGACGTCAGTGGTAGACGTCACTAAAACCTCGGGGGTTTTTATTTCAGACTGTGAACCATTCGTCACTTAATTTAACTTGCAAATACCAACCACACTAAGAAGTTAGGACGAAGAAATTAACGTAAAATTGGTGGATGGTGATCTCCCGTGATAATCTTATAGACACCCCTTTCCATCGAGACCTTATTTTGTGATCGGTACTGACCGGTGACCCGTTCCCAGTCCCACCCACTCCGCCACCCCATCATCCCCCGTCATGACTTCGGATCCCTTGAACCGTAACTTTCGAAGTTTGGATATAAAGGGGTACGAATCATTTTAAACGTCTAGGGGACGTTTGGTGACTTGCGGACACTTCTACGCTAATACACCCGAAGACTCTACGACGACACACACGTAGTGTTGTAGTAAAGTGTCTCCTCAAGAAGTTTAAGAGCTGACAAACTCTTATTGTCGAGGTCAAATAGAAAGTCCACTACGACCTCCGACCCCACCACGCACTTGTCTTAAGACTTGAGTCGACCCCAGAGTCCTCAACTTAGCGTACTACCCTACTTCGACTGTTCCTCTTGACTACACTTTTGGTCCATCAACGGGAGGAATTCACGTTTTTAACAGGGGTACCCATCTATTCATGTACTTGAACTTAGTTTCACTTCGTTGTTGTTAGTCCATTTTCCATCCTCTGACTTCTCTTAGGAACCTCGATCTTAAACTCCTCTCGACCAGATGACGTCACTGAATGTAAATTCTGTTCGAATGTAAGAACCACTTCCGTTTATGTTATCAAAAAAAAAAAATTCAATCTTTTCTTCTAATGTATAAAAATTCGAAATTCGTAAAACAAAAAGACTCTCACCTCTGAACTTACATGGAAACCAAGTTTAATACAGAAACAAAACCTCCTTGGTTTTATTTAGAAAACGAATACGTTTTCATTTTACCTCTGTATGAGGTTTGAACTTCTAAAGCACTCCGTCACAATAGACTTCATTCCTTTGATGAGACACTATATTGATTTCTACCAGATATCCTATCCCAACGTGTCAACATATCCCAACGTCTCGATATTACGGTAGGAACTCTCTTAACACAGATAAAACTTGATACGGGTATTAAACGACGAAGTGACAAACAAGTCTCTGGTACGTTCTTCCTATATGCCGTTTGAACTAGAAATGGAACTTAATACCCTTTCTTAATCCGAATCAAACCTATTAGAGTTTGATCTGACCGTACTATTATAAAGTTTTTGAGAGACTCAAGTCGGAAATAACCACAACCCAACAACCGAAGGTCACACCTATTCATAGTACCCCACCTAGAGTGGTACACCCACTCTTCTGGAACCCCCAATTGAAAAGGAAACTTCCATTAAGTAAACACAGTAGTTAGTTGAAACCTTCTCTGACTAGAGTGCTATCCTTTGTTCTTCGTCCCGCCCTACTAACTTTCGTCAGACCGAAGTGGTATAGTGTCTCACCAAACCCTGGTGAACCCTGATAGGTTTAGGTTCCTACATAGATCCAGATACTCAAAATTATTATCTACCTCTTCCTTTACCGTTGGGTGAGGTCATAAGAACGGACCCTTTAGGGTACCTGTCTCCTCGGACCACCCGAAGTCAGTACCCCAGTGTTTCTCAGCCCATGCTGAATCGCTGATTTTGTTGTTGTTTGTTGGTCACCAATATTCAATGAGGGACCCAAGATAATTATGAAGAGAAAGTGAAGGGAGTTTGAAAGTCATTTCAGGTAATTTTAACGTCAGACAAAATCGTTACGATACACTCGAACCCCCTTTCGTTCTGTTCCCTTTTAGCATCTATGACTTCCCACTGTCATTAGGGTCGGGAAGTCTACCACTAGACGTCGTCCTGTCCCTAAACTCCGTCGTCCACTTTTCTCCTGTATAGACACCTTGTAAGTTGACGGGAGACCCCTAGGAACCAGTATAGACACATTAGAGAATTCTCTCCTGAAGGCCGTCGATTCGTCCTACTTCCAAAATTCAGTAACTTTGATTTTACTAATTCGGGTGATTACCGAAGTATAACCTCAATTTTAAGTTTAACGTTAGTTCCGGATTGTCCGAGCAAGGTAGAAGGAGAGTGCAATATAAAGTCAGTACGACCGAAGAAAGGTAAAGAATTGGTGCAGACCGAAACCCCTGAACCTGTACGACAGTGGAAACATTTCCTCTGAAAGTGATCACCACAAACAAAAAAAAAAAAGATGGTACGAAGTCTATAGTAGAATCAACCATTGAGGAAATTTTCCAGAAGGGACTGTCGTCATAAATTCACACAAGAGGGAAGAAGGGACGAAAAGAGACAGTGACAGAACAAGTAAATTAAGTGTCGTCAAGAGTTAATATTTATATACGAACAAATAGTTAATAGATATATGGGGTGGTCCGATGTTTTAAGTACTTCCGTCCCCGAGTCTGATAAATTTATTCTGGACATACTACTCCAGGATTGACATCAAGAAACTAGTCTCAACCGAAAACTATATTATAAAACTGATTTGTTTACCACACGAACTACTTTCATACTGAAGTAAAATCAACAGTTCGACCGTACCTGTTTCCTGTCAATCCAATGTTTTTCGAGTAAAGATTTTCAAAAAAAAAATTAGTCAGAAGATAAGGGTATGTAAAAGAGACAATCATCTCTACGATATTAAAAATTCTCTCTGATCTAATAGGTAGACGGTGTACGGATTACCATATATTTCTTTCAGGGTAGAAGAGTCGTGAAAATTCCGTCAACGTACCCTTAGTCGGGTGTAATAGAGAGAAGACAAAACCGAGACGAAAAAAAAAGAAAGACGAAAATCAGAACCTGAAGTAGTTGGTCGGAACTTCGGTAGTCACTGGAGTCGAAACCATAAACGAAGACCAAAAGAGTTGAAGTTAAAAATCATGAGAGATTCCGGAACCCAAACATGAGTTGGAGACTGATAAAGACAAAGACCGAGAGAGTCCAAATAATGGAACCGAATCGATATCCAGTCGTGGACCTGAAGTCATGTAGAACATACTAGGGACAAACTAGGGATTTATATAACTAGCCAGTCGACTCTTTCTGGTCTCGTAAAGAACGAGTTCTAAACACCGTACAAGTCGTTTACCCATATTAGTATTAATACAGGACTCTCAGATATAACATTATTATTGTGACATAGTAGTTTAACGAAGAAAGACGGAAATAGAGAACCAGTAGCGATATGAACATAATCTAGTGGGAACATAAAAACTTGAACCAATTACATGGTGTAATCTTCGTCCCAAAAAAATAAAGACTTGACAGAGTCCCCTATCTATTACTTTGCACTTTCAAGTCCCTTAAATCAAGGGGTACCCCTCTTGATACACTTTACACTCTGTCTTTCCTTGATCCATTTTAAAAAGAGAAAAAAAGGAAGATAGTTCTAGGGTCATAAGAACCCGAAGGGAACACCGAGTCGACCATTTTTCAGGTAGACATTACGTCTTCTGGACCAAAGTTAGGGACCCAACCTTCCTAGGGGACCTCTTCCCTTTCCGACGGGCGAGGTCATAAGAGAGGACTCTTAAGGTACCTGAGATCTCAGGTACCCAGTGTTTCTCAACCTGTACTGACTCACTGAAAGTGAAAGTAGTTCTGAGGTTCTGGGAGTAAGGGAAACTTTGGGAAGATCTCTTTACGACCTACAACACACCTACATGGACAACTTACTAGACGACACAGATAAACGTCCGATAACACTACCCTTTCGTACACACTATTGTGTATCGGAGTATAATATGATAGGAGAAGGAACAAAGTGAAGAGAAAAAAAGAAAATAGGTACTTCAGGACCCGAAGGTGGAGGGTTTCTTTTATAACCGTGGAAAAAGAAGTAAGTTCAAATTTGGTTCATCAGTATTACTCAGTTATCACGTCTTTAAGATCACTTCTCATTGACCCTGTTTTCATACTTCGATTTACCTCCTCATCGTTTAAGATTTCACACTGAAGTCCCCGTCACCAGATCTACTTAAAACTCATTTCCGAAAATGTGTGAAGATCTTACATACTCTAGGTTGGTCAGGTAAGACTTCCTCTAATCGGGACCCTAAAGAAACCTTCCTTACTACGATTTCGACTTTGAGATCATGAAACCGGTAGAGTACTCTTCTCAACTGAGTAACCTTTTCTGAGACTACGACCCTCCCTAACCCCCGTCCTCCTCTTCTCCTGTTGTCTCCTACTCTACCGACCTACCGTAGTGACTGAGCTACCTACACTCAGACTCACTTGAGGACCTCAACCACGACCTGTCCCTTCGGACCGCACGNCTAAAGAAACCTTCCTTACTACGATTTCGACTTTGAGATCATGAAACCGGTAGAGTACTCTTCTCAACTGAGTAACCTTTTCTGAGACTACGACCCTCCCTAACCTCCGTCCTCCTCTTCTCCTGTTGTCTCCTACTCTACCGACCTACCGTAGTGACTGAGCTACCTACACTCAGACTCACTTGAGGCCCTCAACCACGACCTGTCCCTTCGGACCGCACGACGCTGAGTACCCCAGTGTCTCTGCCTGTGCTGACTCACTGACTTGACTTGACTCTTACATAAGGTCTCAAAACTATTCACATACACTAAGTCTATAGTTGAAAATTTTCTTAGAAGGTTAATAAACCTAATTAGTTGTCAAATTTCCCCAAAAGGGTTACTTTTATTTGGAAAAAAATTTTTTATAATATGTCTTAAATTCATTTCGACAGTATCATTACAACCGATAGTTGACAAATATAAATCTCTCTCGTAAAAAAAAAAAAAAACGTATCATCATACACACTGAATTTCTTGTGTCGAAGTTGAAAGTAATCATGTTGATTTCTTTTGTCGGTTCAGAAACCCAAAAAGAAAAACCCGTTCTCTTTCTACCATTTAATTGGAAAAACTTCCGGTTTAGAACAGTAGGTTTAACCAGAGGGTACTTATGATCCTCTATATTCAGATAAGAACCACGTTCGTTACTGACTGGAGGTAATAAGATGAGTAACACGGATTTTGTGGAATAGATATCTTCGTATTAGTTTTATTAACGGATACAGAGATCTCAAGACACTTTTAATCTATTACAGTCGCTTTCACGAAAATCGACGACATCACCATAATACTGGAAATAAGAGGTGAATCTTAATCAGAATTTTATCAAAGTAATATTGAGGAGTAATTTCAAAAACTCAGACAAAGTTCAGTGACCATATCTTCCTTCCTGTCATCGATGTCCAGTACGATTTATTCTCAAACCCCTATCCTCTTCCTTTTCCTTTGAGGTTTTCTTTCAACAATTTGAAAACTGTGTTTCCAACCGATATAGTACTATTTTTAATGGAAAGTTTATATGATCAAAAAGGTGGAAGACAAAAACGGTCTAGTTAAGAAACGAAACTTTTGTCTTACCGTCCTTCTCACTTTCTTCTCTTGATCTCCACGAGACCCCTTCCCCGACTCCCTTCCTACAAAAGGGTCCTATCAAACACCCGTAATCTTTGTTGTTTCATCCACTTTACTCATATCCCTCACGATTCCTCCCCTTAAGAAATTTTTTTTTCTTGGATGTATATAGACGAAATTATCCAACTTTAGTTTATCTCTTAAACTCGATAATATTTTAATGAAAAAACAAATCTTTACAAAGAATTCACTAACATTCAATAATGAAAAAAAAGTCCTCGGATTAAAGAATTTTACTCATAATCTACGGTCCTTTTGTTTCATTTTTATTCTTATTCTTTCTCCTCGTCCGTGTATCCATTACTCCTAGTATTCAACAATTTCGGCGATGCCACCTTTAGAAATGTATGTCCTAGGAACCCCCCGCTACCCCTTCCTTGGAGGTAAAGATGTCTTTTCCTCTGTTAATTCCTCTGGTGGTGTTCTGGTCAAAATTTTTCATTTCATGTGTTTTTATAAAAAAAAGTGACAACTTCTCTTTCTAGAATTAATAATAGTTACTAGAATTAATAACTTCAATTTTATAAAATGAGGTGGACGAGAAATCTCCAAGTCTTTCATTAGGTACACTTCGACTACAGAATAAAGTCTTTTATTAAAAGAAACTCTCTCGAATCAAAGAGGTCATAGAGTGTCGTAGTTGAATCACACTTTAATAAAATCTTTCCTTAGTAAACTAAAATAGTGTCAGTAGACGATAACTTTACGACTCCTCTACTATAGGTAGTCAAGTACCCATCTAGTCGGTGTCACAGAACACTTCCTCGAAGGGACCGAGTTACCCATTTCTCGGTTCCTCAGAACTCCAGGTATATTTAGTAGTCCGTCGTGACCTCCGGGTAGATGTTCTCCCACCTTTAGGTGAACAGTCACAACACCTCCTATATGTTTGTAGTCGTTTGACCTAGTCAAGTCAAGTCAAGTCATCGAGTCAGCACAGACTGAGAAACACTGAGGTACTTAGCGTCGTGCGGTCCGGAGGGACAGGTAGTGGTGGAGGGCCTCAAGTGGGTTTGAGTACAGGGAGCTCAGCCACTACGGTAGGTCGGTAGAGTAGAAGCCAACAGGGGAAGAGGAGGACAGGGGTTAGGGAGGGTCGTAGTCCCAGAAGAGGTTTCTCAGTGGAGAAGCGTACTCCACCGGTTTCATAATCTCAAAGTCGAAAACGTAGTCAGGAAGGTTTCTTATGGGTCCTGACTAGAGGAAGTCTTACCTGACGAACCTAGAGGAACGTCAGGTTCCCTGAGAGTTCTCAGAAGAGGTTGTGGTGTCAAGTTTTCGTTGTTAAGCAGCCGCGAGTCGAAAGAAGTGTTAGGTTGAGATTGTAGGTATGTACTGATGACCTTTTTGGTATCGGAACTGATCTGCCTGGAAACAACCATTTCATTACAGAGACGAAAAATTATACGACAGATCCAACCAGTATTGAAAAGAACGCACAAAATTAAAGTACCGACTTTAGTGGTAGACGTCACTAAAACTAGTCTCTTCGTGAGTCTAAAGGTTCAATATACAAATACTAAAATACTTATAAAAATGTGGTTACCAATGAATAAAATGGATTATTAAAAATTTTTTCTGGAAAAAAGAGTAATACTTTTGTATCAACAGTGTATTAAAAATCTGTTATTTCCAGTTATTTAGTAAGTATTAAAGATGTGGTTCCTTTCAAGGAAGGG
Organism: Capra ibex; assembly: GCA_006410555.1. Taxonomy (NCBI): domain Eukaryota; kingdom Metazoa; phylum Chordata; class Mammalia; order Artiodactyla; family Bovidae; genus Capra; species Capra ibex. The sequence goes on from SJYO01046538.1 coordinate 66,137,631, forward strand.
AGGGAGGGAAAGAAAAAAACGGTACACTTCCCTCATATCTCATCATTAGTACCACCTTACAACCCTAAGTCCAAGAACAAGACGGTAAATCATTAGTGTGCTGGTCCCGTTCAACGAATTTGTAGGGACACGAGCCAAAAAGTAGATATTTTATGTTTAACATTATCACGAATGAAGGACCCGAACAATACTCCGATTTTACTCAGTTATATACACTTCGTAAATCATCTTATAGACCGAGTAATATATACAACACATTCTTTACAAACAATAATAATCACCAATCCTTGTATTGGATAATTCGGACTCGTACTTAGGGATGAGATCAATACTACGTTAAAACTTATTTAAGTTATACAGTTACGGCACCGAAGTATTAGAAGTTTTGACCCTAACCTTATCCTCGGTGAAGAACCTAATACCACTTCAATTATATCCATTCAGTGTATTTTGTTCATTCATGGATTCTCTATGGTCGATATAATAAGTAAATTTAAATAAAGCTCACGAATGTTATATGTTCCTCGGTACGATGTATATTTCCTTTGTTCTGTCCAGTCTGGAAAGTAACTCACAGTATCAAAGTTGTTCACTTATACTGAATTCACATCACTCTTTACACCTACTCTTCCTTCCTCTCGATAATCTACCTTTACCCCATTTCAATAGTCCCTTACAAAGAAACTTATACACTACTAAACTGGACTCGAGACTTATAACTCATTGATAAGGATACTACTTCCTTATCACACATATGTTTCATACACACATATGTTTCATACACACATATGTTTCATACACACATTTGTTTTTCATCCCCACGGAATGGTTTCCTCTGACCTAACCCTCTGTCAAGGTTGTTAGACTCGACGTCCTTAATCCAATACAAAATTCGTGACTTTTTTTAAAGGTTTTGAACCTCTCATCAGCCCCCTCGTACCTTACACTTACCCCGACGTCCCTATCATGATGTTCCTATCATGATATTCCTATCATGATAGGAATATCATGAATTCTTTCTGGATCTCCCGGAACAACCCCTCCAGTTGGAAAAGAATTTACATTATCTTTCGAAAAAAAAAAAAGACCAAGTGGTTATGAATTCCAGAGAGAGAAAAAAAACTAAAAATAAAAATGAAATAAAATGAAATGTTATGACATAACCAAAACGGTATGTAACTGTACTTAGGCGGTGTCCACATGTACTCAAGGGTTTGTACTTGGGGCGAGGGTGAAGGGTGGGGTATAAACTATGGAAAATTCGTCTCCCCACTACACTGGTTACTAAAGTACAATCATAATTAGTCAGACCAAAATTTAAATACCTACATACATGTAAAAATGTCTATGTAAAATTTTTTAATGACACGTTCGTCATGAAAATTTAGTCTGAAAATTAAATTTATCTCGTAGTAAAGAAGTACAACAATTAGAAAATTTTAATAAAAATTATTGATGTAACTTAATGTAACATACCTACTTGGTATTGAATAAATTTTTATAGAAAGACCACCCGTAATCCGACTAAGATCAAAAAACCATTTCTCTTACGTCATTATTGGTATAAGGATGAGTTTAAGTAGGTGAGGAGATTCGCATCACAAACTGGGATTTGTATCCTACATTCAAGACCTAAAAGAAGTGACTCTTTGACGACAATCTTAAAAAGGAAACTCAAGTAACAAAGGACCTCTCGACCCGCTATCTTTATGTGACACATAATAGATAGATCACGATCTTCAAAGTCCCCTGTCCTCTGCCTAAACCCAGACCCTGTCGACATAGTCCTGAACGGACTGGACGAGCAAAGGCACAAAATGAAGTTCGATGGAGTACACTAGATAATGAGTGAAACTTGAAAGACAACCAGTCCGAGGTCTGATCTGGTAAACAGGTCGGAGGATAAGACCCGATGATAGTGGAGTCTGTGTTCCGAAAAAACAAGCAAACCGTTTCTACGATGCACATGAGAAGTCAGAAGATAGTAGGAAAGAAAGTTTACGACAACTCGGTGTCTTTCTTTTATCTTAGGTACACGTAAAATAGAAAAAGATCTCGTACTGCAACCGAAATATACGTACTATGGTCAATCGTAAAGGAGATTCTACCATCGTAAATCTACTGTTGAAAGGGACTAAGGACACCATTTTGACAAAAAAAAAAAAAAAAAGGTAAAGATAAAGTATCAACTCAATTTACCACTAGACTCTCCCTTACGACTTGAGTATATGTAGAAGACGATTTACAGAGTGGTCACATGTGTTATAAGTTTATAACGACAAGTCACCGTCATTGACTTTTTATTTTAGGAATCAAAACTGTACTCTAGAAATGAATAATACACTGACGCGTAGTTGTTAATTATCCGAGTAACGATTCACGTTTTCCCGTCACACTGAAAGTCATCTAGTGAATGGAAAAGAAAATGAGTCTAAAGAATAAGTAGTCGACTTTCAAAACTATTCAAGTGATTTCAACATCCTGTTACATATTCAGACATACAACGATTTATACATATGTTGACATATTTCGGTGGTAGACAGTGTCTTAGGAAGGACAATCTTTTTCGGACAAAAAAAGGAAAACGAAGCCTTTCGATTATACTTGACTAGGAGTTGGCTAAATCAAGTGAGTATTTGAACACCAACTTGTAACACCTTCGAGAGTCATGTTTCTTATTATGTAACAGGAACTCCTCGAGTCTTACTCCCTTTTCCGTACGTCCAATGTTCTGGGTAATATTAAGTCGTACTTTTTACGGTGTCGTCTACTTGTTTAGTAATTGCCTCTAACACAAAAGAACAGGGTGTTTATGCAGGTCATGTCTACTTCATTAATGTCTAACTCTAATATTTGATTTTCTGATATAAATTTGTATCTGAATCGTTGTCTTTCTTTCCATAAACGTAGTGACCAGATAGTAATTCACCGTAACGGTTTCGGTCAAATTAAGATTAGGAGGTAAAGGAAAAAAAAAAAAAAACCTTTTTTTAGCTACATCAATTACAGATGAATCGTCTGATAACATTTCTACTATACGTTTTGTACAGACCGTTTGTCATCGTCATCAGAAGTTCTAAAACTGAGAACAAATGAATGAATAAGTCACCTATAAACTCACAAGTGATCCACGACCTTCATCCCCTTATTTTATGTGTACAGGAAGAGAACCCCGAATGTAATGTATCTTTCTTAGTCTGTTATATGTTTATTCGTTTATTACACTACACTCGGGACATCATTTATTTCTTCTAATACACTCTCTTTCATTTTACCACCCGTCCTACCCCGTCCACTGAAACCTATCCAATCGGGTCCTTCAGAGAGTCTCCTGTACCTTAAATTCGTTTATGACTTCTCTTCTTACTTGTTAGGTAACCTCCCTCCCGTCCCCCCCCGCCGTCATTCTTCTTTCCTTCAAGTAAGATCCATAACTTGTCTTTAAAGGAAAAGAAGGAGGAGAAGGAGAGAGAGGAAAGAGAACGAGAAATAACAGAAGAGATATTTCCCCTGGTGTTACTTATAGGTTCCTGAAAAGTAACAACCCGACAAAAAAATACTCATTGTCTGACTTTCTGGTTCAAAAAATAAAAACTTTTCATTTAAATTAACTCATATGTCCCGTAAGAAATCTTCAGATGATGACTCTATTTATACTTTTTTTTCCATCGGATCTAACTAAGACTCATTTCTGTGTGAACCAGATGCCATCTCAAAGGGTTACTAAAAATAACAAACGAGAAATTTGGAGTATAAAATATTCCGTAACACAATCAGTAAGTCAGTACAGTCTGAGAAACGTTAGGGTACCTGACATGTGACGGGGGGAGTGATGGTGGTGGGGTCGGTCCGAAGAAACAGGTACCTTAAGAGGTCGATTCTTATAACCTCACCCATCGGTAAGGGAAGAGGTCCCCTAGAAAGACTGGGTCCCTAACTTGGGTCCATAGGACACAACGACCTTCTAAGAAATGGTAGACTCGGTGGTCCTTTCGGGTAATAAATGGGGGTTAAGGTAAAAATTCACTATTACTCGGATAGATAAGCAATAATTATTTTTGTTAGTTACGTTAGTCAAAGACCAATTTGACATAGGTATTAATTCCCTTAAAGTCAACTTCCGTTCTAAAATTAAAAGGAGAAACAATAACTCCCATGCATGTATCGAAGTATTTTGAACACAATACACTTTTTGTCGAGTCTCTATAAAAATCGTCAGTCCTCAGAACTCCATTCAGAATGATTAAGACCGTTTAACCTTAAGATGAGAATCTGTAGATCTTAATTTTATGAGCATAAAAACCGAAAATTAGAAAGGAGTTCTACTAAATACATATATTAAAACTTACTAAGAAAATGAGACAAATAGTTAATAAGTAAGTATATCTGTACGCTGAAACCTATATAACCCAGATCAAACCGTAAACGGGATTCCGTCCAGGATATGGTGACTATATTTAGGTAGAAGAAAAAGGTGATCCAACATATAAGAACTAACGTGTCTAGTAAAAAATAAAAAGAATAGTGATACATGGTTTTTATGTTTATGTATCAAGTTTTAAATATACTAAGTCCTTTAATACAATGAATAGTCGAAGACCGGACCCAGGAAACACTATTTGAACTCAGATGTGACCTCCAGAAGACGGACCCTGATGTAAGAAAAATTTAAAATAAAAGACTACTTATGAAAATTCGTAGGACTACATTTTGTCCAGTTTAACGTACGTAAGATGAGGTAAATAGAACTACAAAAAGTAGTGAAAGTCAAATTCAGATCGAAATGAACTGGAAGTTACTTTGTAAATGATACACTCATAAAATCATAAATTATAAAATAGAAAATCAAAAAAGTAAACACAATGTAAAATAACTGTCAAATACCCCTTTACTTCTCCAGTCTTGTTACCCTGTTGGACCATTTACCGTTCACCGAAGTTATTCTTCGAAGAAAAGGTCTAGTCGTGGAATCTTTTAGGAAAATTGAAGAGTCACATCCGTACCCAGGAAATCTGATTGGGTTAGTTTACTGACGTGATACCCTTTCAGTCTGTTTATAGAGACGGAGATCTAGGGAATTGACTAAAGATGAATTAGTCTAAAGATCTAATTGGGTAGGATAGGTAAGGTAGACGTTTTAAATGACTATCTACGGGGTCCATATGTATACCAACCGACTCACGAATGATGATGGCGAGGGTGGAAAACTCAACAAACGACTAGTTGTATTTCAACGCACACAAGTATTAAGATAAATAAGGTCAGTAAAAAATCATATTAAGACATTATATTAATATATAGCATAACTGACTACCATATGTTTACGTGTTCCTTTTAACATCTAAGATAATTTTAGTTAAATGACAGCATTACCACATAGCACCCATATACATGGACAAGTCTGAATAGTTTGACATATGTAATTTACAAAATATATGATCCATTTAGAAGTCTTTCGTATTCTTGTGAATGTGAAAAAATTTTTAGTTTTTCGAACCTTTTTAAGTTATTTCAGTCGAGGGATTTTTGAATCCACACTTGTTATGTCGAGATTTTACAACCATTCTAACACGTTTAGATCTTTTGAAAAAGAATTTAACAAAGTTTTCATAAAAATTTAAGACGTGAGTGGAATTCTTACATCTTTAAAATCTACTGTGTAATAACCACGTTGAATCATTTTTTACCCTAATATAGAAGTGGTAACCTGGTTTGTTTGTCTATTATGTTGTTTTATTTTGAAACCAGGACTTTAACATTTTGTGTCTCTTTTCGGAAGTTTGTAACTCGAACCGTTATAAAAAAACCTATACTGTATTTTTCGTGTTTTTTTTGTGTATAATACACACTGATATAGTTTGATTTTTCAGAAACGTATTGTTTCATTTGTTAATTTACTTTAGTTTTCCATTGGATATCTTACCTTCTTTTGTAAACATTCAGTATATAGACTATTCTAATGATATTTTTATGTATTTTTGTATATGTTGAGTTATCATTTTTTGGTTTGTTGGACTAATTTTTTGACCGTCTCTTTGACTTATCTATAAAAGAGTTTCTCCAGTACCTTTCCCGGTTGTCCGCGTACTTTTCCTCGTACTGTACTGATTAGTACTCCCCTTACGTTTAGTTTTGGTGTTACTCTATAGTGGAGTGTAGACAATCTTACTGACAGTAGTTTTTCTGTTATCTATTGTTTACGACCATTCCTACCTTTGTTTACCCTTGGGAACGTGACAACCACCTATATGTTTAACCATGTCGGTGATTCTTCTGTCATACCTCCCAGAAGTTTTATAATTTTATCTCACTTGTACACTGGGTTGTTAGAGTAAAGACCTATATATAGGTTTTCTTAACTTTAGTCCTAAATTCTTTATAGACGTGAAGATACAAGAAACGTCGTAATAGGTGTCATCGGTTCTGTACCTTCGTTGGATTCACAAGTAGTTGTCTACTGTCAATTTCTTTTACACCATATATGTACGTTACTTTATACTAAGTCAGAACTTTTTTTATTTGGGAAGGTATACGTTGTTGTACTGACTTGGATCTCCTGCAATATGATTCACTCTATTGGTCTGTGTCCTATTTATGATGTATTATGATGAAAATACTCCTTAGATTTTATCAGTTTGAGTATCTTCGTCTTCCATAGTACCGTCAACGTCCCGGACCACCCCCCGCGACCCTTTGTCCCTTCATATTCAGTTTACCATGGTTCAAAACCAATACGTTCTTATTCAGTATCTCTAGATTACATGTCATTATTGTGGATATCAATTGTTATGACATAACGTGTCTCTTTGTAAACGATCCTCCCATCCAGAGTACGATATAAAAATTTTATTCGGTTTTGGTTGGTTTGTTTTTCTTACTAGTTCCTCACTCTTCCTTCAAAACCTCCACTATGAATAGGGAACTAACACCAGTCCAAAGTCTCCACATATTTATCTAGAGATTTGAATAATTCAACATGTGTAATTTATACAGGTCAAAGAAAAAAATTATATATAAATAAATAAAATTAACCTCCAATTAATGAAATGTTATAACATAACCAAAACGGTATGTAGTTGTATTTAGTCGGTGTCCACATGTGCACAAGGGGTAGGACGTGGGGACAGGGTGGAGGGAGGGGCATGGTAGGGAGACCCAACAGGGTCACGTGGTCGGGGTTCGTAGGTCATAGTACGTAACTTGGACCTGACCGCTAAGCAAAGTATATACTATAATATGTACAAAGTTACGGTAAGAAGGTTTAGTAGGGTGGGAGAGGGAGAGGGTGTCTCAGGTTTTCTGACAAGATATGTAAACACAGAGAAAACGACAGAGCGTATGTCCCAATAGTAATGGTAGAAAGATTTAAGGCATGTATACGTAACCATATGACATAACCACAAAAAGAAAGACCGAATGAAGTGAGACATATTATACAGGTCAAAGAATATATAGTTGATATGGACTTATTCCTACACACTTTCAACTTAATCCACGTAAGAAACACAAATAACACGATGTATCTGATGAAAAATTTCCGATAGAAATCGAAATTCGTTCCTACAATGTTTTGCAAATACCATCTAGAAATATGTTCATAAAAGAAATCTAATAAAGTTATTTATTTATATTAAGTAACCAAAAATATTTTCCCGAGTTAAAACCTAACTCTTTTAGATACGTCCGTACAATTTAACGAAGTCAGAACAAGTGGAGGAACGTCGGAATACATGACGTCGGTAGTCTGAGGAGTAAGATTAAAAACAAACCGATGTCTGAATAACGGTACTAGACCCTCTTTAGATCTAAGAGATTTGAAGTAAGTAAGTGACTTACGTGAAAAGTCACTAACGACACGTATGGTCTAGAACAAGACCCGTGTAGTCTGTGTAAAAAAAGTACACATTTTACACCTCTGTATTAATCCTACATAAGTTCCTCGGTAAGTCGAAATTTTACTACTTAGACCCCATTTTAAGTGGGAAAAAGAAGTGTTCCTAATTTCTCCGTCGAATCTAAAAGAGACCTCTCGACTTAACGTTAGTCTATAAACTCTTTTCTACACTTTCTTTCATTATTGAGGGAATCTTAACGATTTCCAGGAGACTACTAACATTACCTTTTACTCAGTTTACCGTAAATCTCGAACTCCCTCTTCAAATCACCTCTTCCACATGGGATCCCGAGTGAGAATACGCCTTGTTATTGTTTAACGATTCTCAGCAGTGTCGTTGTTCTCGTCACCGTCGACGTCGACACCGTGTAAGACTTATGTGTCATGGACCTCTTCTCCTAAGTCTTACTCACTTTGGGGGGTGTGTGGGTGTGGATGGGACCTCTTCACCTTAGTCCTATTTACTTCGTTATATGTGTGTGTGTGAGTTATATCTTACCCGTAGTTCGGATTATACTGGTAAGAGATACCTTCTACGGGTCCGGAGGATCTCTAGGGGAGGGGTACACACCACCCGGATAAACAGTCAACATAATTGAAGAGATCCACGTGAAAAGTCCACACGATTCAGCGAAGTCAACACAGGTTGAGAAACGCTGGGATACCTGACATCGGGTGGTCAGACACGGGTACCCTAATAGGTCCGTTCTTATGACCTCAGCCAAGGGCAAAGGAAGAGGTTCCCTTGAAGGGACTGTGTAGTTAAGTGTGAGTCCAGAACATACAGAGGACATAACCGTCCGATCAAGAACTGGTAATCGTGGTGATACTGTGAAAGGTTCTGAATTCACTTATAAATACATGTCATCCGACGATAAATCCTTGTACGGTCTCACCAGTGTCTTGGAGGACGAGGAGTAGACTACCACTGGGGTCTCTATAAGAAATAAGACTTAGACACTATAAGGTCTTCCGTAAAATTACTCGTGACACTACTCATCATTAGTCAATTTAGTTCAATTTAGTAAATTTAGGAATCTTTTGATCGGTTAGACTAGTGTACTTACTGTCGGAACAGATTGAGTTACTTTGATACGGTACGGCACACCCCAATGGGTTCTACCCCGTCCCCCTCCCCCCCAAGTACCACCTCTCCTTACTGTCTTACACCAGGTAATCTCCTCGCTTACCGTTTGGTGAAGTCATAAGAACGGAACTCTTGGGGTACTTGTCAAACTTTTCCGTTTTACTATCCTGCGACTTTCTATTTGAGGGGTCTAGTCATCCATGGGTTATTCTATGACCTCTAGTCACCTCTTTATTTAAGTCTTTCTTACTTCCCTACCACGGTTCCGTTTTTGTTGTGGGTCAACACCTACACTTACCACTATCTTCGTTCCCGGCTACGACATTCTCGTTATACAGTATCCTTGGACCTTACAATCCAGGTACTTAGTTCCGTTTAACCTTCACCAGTTTGTCCTCTACCGTTCTCACTTGCAGTTGTAAGATCCTTAGTCACTTGATTCTACCTGACCTTACCCATTTAAATTGAGTCTACTGGTAAAATAGATGATGAAACCCGTTCTTAGGGAATCTTCTTTACCTCATCGGTAGTATGAGTTGTTTTCTCAGGTTTTACGTCATGAACCTACGTCAGAGTTTTTACTGTCTTACTAGAGACAAACAAAGGTTCCGTTTGGTAAGTTATAGTGCCATTAGATTCAGATACGGGGTTGGTCATTACCACTTCTTCGACTTCAACTAGTCTAGATACTTTGGATGTTTTGGAAGATCTTGATTGTGGAGGTTTTCTACAGGAAAAGTAATATCCCCTGACCTTACGTTTATGGACCTCATTGTCCGTTTAAACCGGAACCTCATGTCTTACTTCGTCCTGTTTTCGATTGTCTTAAAACGGTTCTCTTACGTGACTTGTATCGTTTGTGGGAGAAGGTTGTTGTGTTCTCTTCTGAGGTGTGTACCTGTAGTGGTCTACTAGTTGTATCTTTAGTCTAACTAATATAAGAAACGTCGGTTTCTACCTCTTCGAGGTACGTTAGTCGTTTTTGTTCTGAACCTCGACTGACACCGAGTCTAGCACTTGAGGAATAACTGTTTAAGTCTGAATTTAACTTCTTTCACCCCTTTTGGTGATTTGGTAAGTCCATACTGGATTTAGTTTAGGGAATACTAATATATCACCTTCACTGTTTATCTAAATTCCCTGATCTAGATTATCTGTCTTACGGACTACTTGATACACGCCTCCAAACACTGTAAGATGACCTCTGTCCCTAGTTCTGGTAAGGGTCCTTTTTCTTTACGTTTTTTCGTTTTACCGACAGACTCCTCCGGAATGTTTATCGACACTTTTCTTCTCTGTTATTTTCGTTTCCTCTTTTCCTTTCTATACGGGTAAACTTACGTCTCAAAGTTTCTTATCGTTCCTCTCTATTCTTTCGGAAGGAGTCTCTAGTCACGTTTCTTTTTCTCCTTTTGTTATCTTACCCTTTCTGATCTCTACAGAAGTTATTTTAATCTGTGTGGTTCCCTTGTAAAGTACGTTTCTACCCGAGTCATTTTCTGTCTTTACAAAACCTGGATTGTCTTCGTCTTCTATAATTCTTGTCCACCGTTCTTGTGTGTCTTCTTGACATGTTTTTTCTATAAGTGCTGGGGCAATTAATACTACCACACTAGTGAGTTAGCTCGGTCTGTAGAACCATATACTCCAGTACACCCGGAATACTACGTAGTGTTGTTTGTTTGGATCACCTCCGCTACCTTATGGTCAACTCGATAAAGTTTAGGACTTTCTACTACGATACTTTCACAATGTGAGTTATTCGGTCGCTTAGACCTTTTGAGTCGTCACCGGTGTCCTGACCTTTTCCAGTCAAAAGTAAGGTTAGGGTTTCTTTCCGGTACCGTTTCTTACGAGTTTGATGACGTGTTAACGAGAGTAGAGTGTGTGATCATTTTATTACGAGTTTTAAGAGGTTCGGTCCGAAGTCGTTATACACTTGACACTTGAAGGTCTACAAGTTCGACTAAAATCGTTTCCGTCTCCTTGGTCTATAGTTTACCGGTCGTAGGCGTCCTAGTAGTTTTTTCGTTCTCAAGGTCTTTTTGTAGATAAAGACAAAATAACTGATACGGTTTCGGAAACTTACACACCTAGTGTTATTTGACACCTTTTAAGCCTTTCACTACCCTTATGGTCTGGTGGACTGGACGGAGAATTCTTTGGACATACGTCCAGTCCTTCGTTGTCAATCTTGACCTGTACCTTGTGGTCTGACCAAGGTTTGTCCCTTTCCTCATGCAGTTCCGACATATAACGGTGGGATGAATAAATTGAATATACATCTCATGTAGTACTCTTTACGACCTGACCTCCTTCGTGTTCGACCTTAGTTCTAACGGTCCTCTTTATAGTTATTGGAGTCTATCCGTCTATGTGGTGGGAATACCGTCTTTCACTTCGTCTTGATTTCTCGGAGAACTACTTTCACTTTCTCCTCTCACTTTTTCAACCGAATTTCGAGTTGTAAGTCTTTTGATTCTAGTACCGTAGACCAGGGTAGTGAACTACCGTTTATTTCCACTTTGTCACCTTTGTCACTCTCTGAAATAAAACCCCCGGAGGTTTTAGTGACGTCGACCACTAACGTCGGTACCTTAATTTACTACGAATGAGGAGCCTTCCTTTCAATACTAATTGGATCTGTCGCATAATTTTTCGTCTCTGTAATGAAACGGTTTCCAGGTAGATCAGTTACGATACCAAAAGGTCAACAGTCCATACCTACACTCTCAACCTGACACTTCTTTCGACTCGTGACTTCTTAACTACTAAAACTTGACACCACAACCTCTTCTGAGAACTCTCAGGGAACCTGACGTTCCTCTAGGTTGGTTAGGTAAGATTTCTTCTAGTCAGGATCTACAAGTAACTTTCTACACTACAACTTCGACTTTGAGGTTATGAAACCGGTGGACTACGCTTCTCGACTGAGTAAACCTTTCTGGAACTACGACCCTTTCTAACTCCCGTCCTCCTCTTCGTCTGTTGTCTCCTACTCTACCAACCTACCGTAGTGACAGAGTTACCTGTACCCAAACCCATCTGAGGTCGTCAACCACTACCTGTCCCTCTGGATCACACGACACCAAGTACCCCAGTGTTTCTCAGCCTGTATTGACTCGTTGACTTGATGTGACTTGACTTAGGAAACGACAAAAAAAAAAAGTGACTTGTTGTTAGGACCACAACCGATGACCGAGTGTGAAATGTTTCTACCCCTCTCTAGTAAGTTACTACCTTTCTAGGTCACAGACTAAAGTCATCTACGACGGGTATACGTCGAGCCATTCACAAGTATAAAGACCCACTCCTGGGTGGAGTCTGAGTTTGATCGTTATCTTCCTAATATCAGTCCCCCTGGAATATATACTCTATAAAGGTTTTTAAACTTAATATTAAACTGGACTTTCTACGTTTTCTCTATCAATACAGTTTTGTTCTAATAGGATCCGTCTCCCTTATCGTATGAGTTTCCAGAACCCTACCCATGTATGAACCTACCTGTTTCCTGTCTTTCTACCGGTCACACCCATCTCAATCACCCATACCTTTTCTACGACGTTTTATTTTAGTACCTTCGGAACTACTGAGACAATCCACACCTCTACCTCAAAATTTTACCTCCCCTTCCACGATCTAACTAACATTCCCACTCGTTTTCTCTCTCTATTTACGTTCATGGAAACAATAATCCGAAAGATCCACCGAATTACCAATCCTTGGGTGGACGTCACGTCCTTTACCCACAAGGTAGGTTCTTAGGTCTTCTAGGGGATCTTTTCCTTTACCGATAGTAGGGTCATAAGAAAGACTCTCTTAGGGTACCTGTCTCCTCGGACCGTCCGATGTCAGACACCCCAACGTTTTCTCAGTCTGTACTGAATCACTCATTTGTGGTGGTTGTTTGTCGTTAGATCCAATGACCGAACTGGTCAATCCATCTATCATTACGGTGGATTACTTTACTCTTTTTCGTCTTTGTCTTTGTCGAATTCTGATTTGTCAAAGTCTGATACTAATGTTTTTATTTGGTTTAGTCATCTTTTCTTATTTGAGATCTTTAACAATGTTAATACTTATCCTTAAATTCTTTATCATTCGTATTATAAAGTCTGAATCTACTATCATTTCATAACCGTACTAACTAATAGATAGTCCTTTTTTAATTCGATCTCAGGACGAAGTATTATGTATTTAAGGTCTACTTAAAAGTTCAACTTTTAATCTCGGTCTTGTTGATCGAAATAGACATATCTTTATACATGGAGTTGACGATGAAGTACGGTATGTGTATCAATCGAGTTTTACCCAGTCTCTAGATTGATATTCTTGAATTTGATAATTTATAAATCTTCTTTTGTATTATTTTAGGAACACTGTGACCTCATCTGTTTCTAAAGAATTTATACTACTTTTCTTTTGTTTCCTTTTCATTATTTTACAGAAGTAGTTTTAATTTCGGAAACTAGACACTTTCAATTCATTTACTTTTCTGATCGGTATCTAACATTCTTTTATGAACGTTTTGTATAAAGAATGTCCCCTGAACGGAAGTCTTTACATGATTCTTATGAATGTTGAACTCCTTTTGTTAGATTAAAAAAAATTTTCCCCTTTTCGAAACCTATGTGTGAAATGTTTACGAGTTCCAGTGATAATTAGTACATTTAGGTTTATTTTTAGTGTTATTCTTTGTTGACCTGTAGTAGACTTACCGATTTTACTTTTTTTTTAACTGTTATGGTTCACGACCTGTCTTACACTTTGACCTTTGACATGTAAAGACAACTCTTCCGTTTTATCGTTCCGATGAAACTTTCTGTTATACCGTCGTAAAATCTTTTAATTTGTATGTGAATGGTATATAGGGTCATTAGAATTTAGATCTATAAATAAGTCCTCTTTACTTTTCCCATACAAGTATACTTCAGAAAATGAGTCTCTAAAAATGTAAAAGTATTTATTAGAAAATTATATATTATTATGATATTATTACAGTATATTATAATGTGTATGATTGACAATTTTAATTTATGTTTTACTTCCGGACCGAACTATTAAAGACTCGTCTGTTTTGGTAAATTCGGTACATTGGTTTTGATTTAGATCGAGTAAAGTACTTGTATTCGTCCTGAATTCCAATACAGAACATTTACCGAGACTGTCAGTATCTTCTTTAAATCCAGTAGAAGGATTTTGACCATCCTTTATTAGTGAAAGTTGGTTAGGGAACGGTAGACCTTTGGGGGTAACATTATTGGTCAACAACACTTCCGATTGTCGAAGGAGTAAAAGTGAAATATTCGGTAGGACATTGAAGTACGGAACTCAAAGAATAGTCAGAAGTTTCAATCTTCGAGGGTCGAACACGTGAAAAATATATGTGTTATTTGAGAATGATTTATTATAAATATCTATATCTTTAAAATTAAACCGATAAAGACCTAAAAACTGGATTGGTTTGTGATCTTATTAAAGTTTATAGTTAATTGACCATCAATGTTTAAGCTCAACACTTAATAGGTCTAACAGAGACGTTATTTTTACTTCACCTATAATTGTATAAACTTTTACGTCTACGGTGAGTTAGTATACTCTCTTCTGTTTGTACTTTCTGATACATGAGACACTCAAGTAATTATGTTTTAGGACCTTTTCCATTTCGACATCACTCTCCTTCGTCTTACACCAGTTCCCAGTCCTTTCCCATAGATAAGACTTCACCACACCCTTTTGTAAAATCCTACTACCTCGACAAGTTGTCGAACTAAAATCATCTCCAATACACTGATGTATGTTAATGGTTTTAAAAAGTTGGACATTCAAGTTTTATTCACTTAAAAGAACGTACATTTAATATGGAGTCATTTCGTTTTTTCATTTATTTTTACAACAAGTCAGTGAGTCGGTACAGGTTGAGAAACACTGGGGAACCTGACGTCGTGTGATCCGAAGAGATAGACAGTGACAGAGGGGCTCAAACGAGTTTAAGTACAGGTAACTCAACCACTACGGTAGGTTGGTATAGTAGGAGACAGTAGGGGAAGAGGAGAACGGTAGGTAGAAAGGGTCGTAGTCCCAAAAAAAAAAGGTTTCACAACCGAGAAGTGTCGTCCACCGGTTTCATAACCTCGAAGTCGAAGTAGTAGTCAGGAAGGTTACTTATAAGTCCCAATTAAAGGAAATCCTAGCTGACCAAACTAGAGGAACGATAGGTTCCCTGAGAGTTCTGAAAAGAGGTCGTGGTATCAAGCTTAGTTAAGAAGCCACGATCACAAAAAATAACAGGTTGAGAGTGTAGGTATGTACTGATAACCTTTTTTTCATCGAAACTGATACGTCTTAAAACGTCCGTTTATTTTTATTTTGTGAACTTTTGTAATTTACTTTTAGATTTTCTGAGATTGGAGTCCAACTCCCTATCTAAGGTATAAAAGGATATATTTTTAATAAAGTCGATATAATGTCTTTTACCATTTGACGTTTCTTACGAACGTTGTATACAATGACTGTTTTTCATTTATAAGGATTACTTTTTATTCTAGAATATTTAACAAAATGTACTTTTTTCTATTGTGTCATCTTTTTATCGGATCTCTATTTTCTACTACGGGTTTACCAGTCCTGTATACACCTTTTTACGGATTAGAATGATAATTATTCCTTTTACTTTTAATCTCACGCTCTTGTGAAAATAGGTAATATGACCTTTTTTGAATTTACTCATTAGTGTTCTTACGACCACTCTAACACTCCCTCACCGGGGAAAGTATTACGACGACTACCGTCATACTTAGAGATTTTGTAGACCCCTTTAAATAGATCTTTATATACAATTTTAATAATACGTGTATAATAAATTAGGTCGTTAGGGTGAACACCCGGAGTACCGTGGGGTGAGGTCATGAGAACGGACCTTTTAGGGTACCTACCTCCTCGGACCATCCGACATCAGGTACCCCAGTGATTCTCATCCTGTGCTGACTTGCTGAAGTGAAAGTGAAAAGTAAAAGTACGTAGCTTCTTCCTTTACCGTTGGGTGAGGTCACAAGAACGGACCTCTTAGGATCCTTGTTCCCTCGGACCACCCGACAGTAGATACCCTAGTGTGTCTCAACCTGTGCTGACTTCACTGAATCGTCGTCGTCGTCGAAAATCTTTATTCCCGTGACTATATACTTCGGTAACCATATCGTCAGTTATCCATAACTTTTTAATGACCTTCGACCGCGTTTCTTTTTGACCTTTGATGAACTCAGCTCCTTTTACCTAATTATTTAAGACTGTGTAGATACGACGTCTAATGGTCTATCTATAAATTTTTATCACTCGACCATTTCTTAGACGGATGGTTACGTCTTCTACGTTCTCTGACCCTAAACTAGGCACCCAACCCTTTTAGGGGATCTCTTCCTTTACCGTTAGGTGAGGTCATAAGAACGGACCTTTTAAGGTACCTGTCTCTTCGTACGGTCCGATGTAAGGTACCCCTGTATTTCTGAACGCGTGTTGACTCGTATGTGTACGTAACATCTCTAAATAAATAATTGGTATTCACTATAGGTACTACGAAAAATTTATTCTTTTAATGTATTCCATTATACTAAAATAAAACAATTTTAAAAGTGTCGGACTTTCGGACGTGATATGATACAGTCTCGAGGGGACCGATACATTTTCTTATAGTCATGTAACGATTACGACCATTGAAGTGCTCCACTTTGATCCTTCTGTCATAGTTAAAAAAAAAAGAAGTATGTAGAAACGTACACAAATAGAAACATCAGTGTAGTGGTCTACGTCACTCCTTTATGCTGAAAACATTTCGGTATTGAAATTGTCTCTTTTAAGATTTTTTATATTTGTCGTATAAGAAGTTAAAATTCCATGATCTATAACACTCTACCGGTGGTTAGTCCCATATCTAAAACCTCTTTTTGTTGTGATGGGTTAATTTACAAGTATACTCAACATTCCACATAGTGTTAATGTCTTTATTATGTTTCCGACTTCTTTTTTAACAAATTACACCATCTTCTTTTAAAAATTCTTATTTTGTAATCAATATAGGGAAAAGTTTAGGACTTTCTACTACGATACTTTCACGACGTGAGTTATTCGGTCGTTTAAACCTTTTGAGTCGTCACCGGTGTCCTGACCTTTTCCAGTCAAAAGTAAGGTTAGGGGTTTTTTCCGTTACGGTTTCTTACGAGTTTGATGGTGTGTTAACGTGAGTAGAGTGTACGATCATTTCATTACGAGTTTTAAGTGGTTCGGTCCGAATCCGTTATACACTCGACACTTGAAGGTCTACAAGTTCGACCAAAATTTTTTCCGTCTCCTTGGTCTCTAGGTTAACGGTTGTAGGCGACCTAGTACCTTTTTCGTTCTCTCAAGGTCTTTTTGTAGATAAAGAAAATAACTGATACGGTTTCGGAAACTGACACACTTAGGGTTATTTGACACCTTTTAAGACTTTCTCTACCCTTATGGTCTGGTGGACTGGACGGAGAAGTCTTTGGACATACGTCTAGTCCTTCGTTGTCAATCTTGACCTGTACCTTGTTATCTCACCAAGGTTCATCCTTTTCCTCATACATTTCCGACAGACAACAGTGGGACGAATAAATTGAATATACGTCTCATGTAGTACTCTTTGCGACCCGACCTTCTTCGTGTTCGACCTTAGTTCTAATGGTCCTCTTTATAGTTAGTGGAGTTTATACGTCTACTGTGGTGGGAATACCGTCTTTCACTTCTCCTTGATTTTTTGGAGAACTACTTTCACTTTCACCTCTCACTCTTTCAACCGAATTTCGAGTTGTAAGTCTTTTTATTCTAGTACCGTAGACCAGGGTAGTGAAGTACCCTTTATTACCTCTTTGTCACCTTCGTCACAGTCTGAAATAAAAACCCCCTTATAGAGGTTTTAGTGACGTCTACCACTCACGTCGGTACTTTAATTTTCTGTGAATGAGGAATCTTCCTTTCAATACTGGTTGGATCTGTCGTATAATTTTTTCGTCTCTGTAATGAAACGGTCGTTTCCAGGCAGATCAGTTCCGATACCAAAAAGGTCACCAGTATATACCTACACTCTCAACCTGACACGTCTTTCCACTCACGACTTCTTTACTACGAAAACTTGACACCACAACCTCTTCTAAGAACTCTCAGGGAACCTGACGTTCCTCTAGGTTGGTCAGGTAAGATTTACTCTAGTCAGGACCCACAACAAACCTTCCTTACTACGATTTCGACTTTGAGGTCATGAAACCGGTGGAGTACGTCACAACTGAGTAACCTTTTCTGACTATGACCCTCCCTAACCCCCGTCACCCTCTTCCCCTGCTGTCTCCTACTCTACCGACCCACCGTAATGACTGAGGTAACTGTACTCAAACTCACTTGAGGCCCTCAACCACTACCTGTCCCTCCGGACCTCACGACGTTAAGTACCCCAGGGTTTCTCAACCTGGGCTGACTCGCTTACTTGACTTGACTTGATATAGGGAAAACAGGACGAAGGAAAAGGGAAAGACTTCACCCGTGGAGTCTATTTCTGGTGTATAAAGAATTGTCTTGATATCTATCAAAGTTCTAAACAAAGCGACTTCGGGTGTACAAAGGGTGTCATTATTTTTCGGAGATACTTCTTAGAAATTCGTAAGTCTTAAACTATTACCTTTACACTCTAAAAGAGACCCAGACGTGTAAGCATGTTTTGATGCATGGTATAAAAAAACCGTACATTTGTAAAAGGGTATCGGGGTCTCTGAGGGTAGTTGTTTAAATAATTTGAAGAGAATAGGTTCTTTCTTTCTGGTAGATAAAGAATTTATAAACGTGGTCATTTGTAAACACGTACCAATATGTGTGTGTGTGTGTGTTTGTGGGGATCAGAAACAGGAGTCAAATAACTAGAAAACGTATGAACTTACGTTGAAATACACTACTCACACTACTACGTTTAAACCTCCTAGTCTCTGTCTATGAAAAGAGACCGATATTTTCCCTTTCATTACTTTCTCATGTCAGTGTCACCAACTTCCTTCCGACCCATCCTCCTTCTTAACCTCTATTTTCTAAACCTTCACTCACCCCTTTCTTTGTCTGAACTCTTCTCTAACGGTCACGTCTACTGAATACAACTTCATTTTTAACGATAAAACAGTGTACATGTACTCACGGGGACAGAAGATACATTAGAAATCATTTCGAACAATCTTGAGATTACAGAACCCTTTATTAAATGAAAAATCTTTACTCAAAAAAAAGTTCTCTAAACAACCCACTTTAGTCTGTGACCGGCACCCTCAGACACATGTCACCTAATACTCTTAAGTCCTATATATCCGGAATGACGATGATGTAATAAAAAGACAACAACCCTTTACCTTTGAAAGTCTCTTTAGTGTCCAGGAATCGAATGTTTAATACGTTTAAATTACTTGTTTATTAATAGTGTATTTAATGTACATCTTGAATTTAATACCTAATTCCCTCCTCCACCCTCCTTCCCTAATATTTGTGAATTTATACCATTAGTTCGAACTGAAGGTTTAACTCAACGGTTCCGACTTTGACATTAACTCATTAAATTCCTTATAGATAAGGGTGACCATGGAGAGTAAAATACTCCGTTGTAGTGTCACAGATTCCTTTTGTTTAGATTTCAGCTACTCTAGTGTAAAGGATCTACGACCATAATTTGTAACCAGTTTTATTACCACTCGAACTGATAAG
Source organism: Capra ibex (assembly GCA_006410555.1). Taxonomy (NCBI): domain Eukaryota; kingdom Metazoa; phylum Chordata; class Mammalia; order Artiodactyla; family Bovidae; genus Capra; species Capra ibex. The sequence continues at coordinate 66,157,361 of SJYO01046538.1, forward strand.
GACAAATATAAAAATCACTGAATTTAACTAGAAATTTAATACTAAAATTCAAAATAAAAAGTTTAGTGAAGAAACTTAATAAATAAGGAGATTAGTATTTTTCTTTCAATCTTTTTATATGATCTTACGTTTCGTTCTTCTTTCCAGATAAAAATAAAGTCAAAAAAAATACGTAAACTTTCGTATTTAAAAAAAAAGTAAATTTATTATTTTTATATTATAAGTAATTTATTTTGTATGACTAAAATGTTTGTAAGTACTTGACGAATAATACCATGGTCTTATTTTAAGTTCTAGTTTTTATTTTTAAGACCTACTCCTCTTTGTTTGACATTTAACGAGGTTGGTTTCCCTTTGTAATGAATACAGACAAGTTAGTCCCTAATCTAGATTATCTGTCTGACGGACTTCTTGATACCTACCTCCAAACACTATAATATGTTCTCTGTCACTAGTTCTGGTAGGGGTTCCTTTTTTTACGTTTTTCAGTTTTACCAACGGACTCCTCCGTAATGTTTACCTACTCTTTTATTCTCTTCGATTTCCGTTTTCTTTTTTCCTTTCTATATGGGTAACCTTACATCTCAAGGTTTCTTATAGTTCCTTTCTATTCTTTCGAAAGAAGTCACCAGTTACGTTTCTTTATCTCCTTTTTTTATGTTACCCTTTCTGATCTCTAGAGAAGTTCTTTTAATCTCTATGGTTCCCTTGTAAAGTACGTTTCTACCCGAGCTATTTCCTGTCTTTATCATACCTGGATGTCTTCGTCTTCTATAATTTTCTCCACCGTTCTTATGTGTCTTCTTGATGTGTTTTGGATCTATTGGTACTATCACTCTAGTGAGTGGATCTCGGTCTGTAGGACCTTACGCTTCAGTTCACCCGGAATCCTTCGTACTTGTTTCGATCACCTCCACTTCCTTAAGGTCAACTCGATAAAGTTTACGATTTTCTACTACGACATTTTCACGACGTGAGTTATACGGTCGTTTAAACCTTTTGAGTCGTCACCGGTGTCCTGACGTTTTCAGTCAAAAGTAAGGTTAGGGTTTCTTTCCGTTACGGTTTCTTACGAGTTTGATGGTGTGTTAACGTGAGTAGAGTGTAATCACTTCATTACCAGTTTTAAGAGGTACGGTCCGAAGTTGTCATACACTTGGTACTTGAAGGTCTAGAAGTTCGATTTAAATCTTTTCTGTCTCCTTGGTCTCTAGTTTAACGGTTGTAGGTAACCTAGTGACTTTTTCGTCTCTCTTTCTCTTTTTGTAGATGGAGACGAAATAACTGATACGGTTTCGGAAACTGACACACCTAGTGTCATTTGACACCTTTTAAGACTTTCTCTACCTTTATGGTCTGGTGGACTGAACAGAGAACTCTTTAGACATACGTACAGTTCTTCGTTATCAATCTTTACCTGTACCTTGTTGTCTGACCAAGGTTTAACCCATTCCTCATGTAGTTCCGACACATAACAGTGGGACGAGTAAATTGAATATACGTCTCATGTAGTACACTTTACGGTCCGACCTACTTCGGGTTCGACCTTAGTTCTAAAGACCCTCTTTATGTTATTGGAGTCTATACGTCTACTGTCGTGGGAATACCGTCTTTCACTTCTTCTTGATTTCTCGGAGAACTATTTACACTTTCTTCTCTCACTTCTTCGACCGAATTTAGGGTTGTCAGTTTTTCGATTCTAGTACCGTAGACCAGGGTAGTGAATTGTCGTTTATCTACCCCTTTGTCACCTTTGTCACTCTCTGAAATAATACCCCCTGAGGTTTAAATGACGTCTACCACTGACATCGCTATTTTAATTTTCTCCGAACGAGGAACCTTCCTTTTAATTCTGGTTGGATCTGTTGTATCATTTTTCGTCTCTGTAATGAAACGGTTGTTTTCAGGTAGATCAGTTGATGACCAAAAAGGTCATCAGTACATACCTACACTCTCAACCTGATATTTCTTTCGACTCGTGACTTCTTGACCACGAAACTTGAGACCACAACCTTTTCTGGGAACTCTCAAGGAACCTGACGTTCCTCTAGGTTCGTCAGGTAGGATTTCCTCTAGTCGGGACTCACAAGTAACCTTCCTGACTACGATTTCGACTTTGAGGTCATGAAAACGGAGGACTTCTTGACTGAGTAACCTTTTATGGGACTACGACCCTTTCTAACTTCTGTCCTCGTTTTCCCCTACTATCTCCTACTCTTCCAACCTATCGTAGTGGCTGAGCTGCCGATACTCAAACTCATTCGAGGTCCTCAACCACTACATGTTCCTTCGGACCGCACGACGTCAGGTACCCCAACGTCTCCCAGTATGTACTATAATCACTGACTTGACTTGACTAAGTTAGAGGGAGGTGGCAAATTATTTTTAAGAATATAAAACCTGTGGATTAACAAAGGTACACGAGAACTATAAAAGAATCTCAGATTTTTTATAGTTTATCGTTAAAAAAAGAGGGGTTTAGAAAGGAAATTACAGTCCATCAAAGTTGGGGGATGGGGGTGTGTCCTATGTATAGTATCTCTTTACCTGGACTTCCGTAGACTCAGTAAGTACCACAGTATCCATGTTTGGAACCAAGTGGAGTTTCCTCGTCAGTTCACGGACCCTCTTCCTACCGTGAACAAAAGGGGAGGGTAAAAAGAAAGGATGACCGGAAGTTGATTTCAGATACCTTCTCTTTCTTGAAAATTAGTCACTTCTCAAATCAAAAATCTCTACGATATTGAAAGTTGACTGAAATGAAACAAATAAACTGAAACACAATACCGGAAATTTAACCCAGATGACAATAAGTCATTTTGTCTGTCAGTTTTACAGTTCATACTATAGTGTAAAAGATTCGAATGTTGTAAAATTGTATAAAAATAACACTTTTATATAAATATTTAGTTGATTACTAACACTTCGTTTGGAGATTCTACTTCTTTATTACAGGACGACCAGTGACCTCCCGAAGTCGGGAGGAAGGGTAAACAAAGGGTAGGATAGGTTTGAAGAAATACCCATTAGAGATACAATTGAAAATTCTACGAGAAAAGAAAGATGGAAACGTATATTTGTATGGTGGAAATATAAATAAGAATACTATCAACAAAATATTGAAATATAATTTAAGGTAATTAACGATAAAACAAAGGACATATCAATCGAATTATACTCTAGGAGCAACTAAGTTTGTAAAAGACCACACACCGGTATATACTATACATTATTATGTACGTAGTATATATATACACACAATACATATTTACACATATATATACACACACACAAATATATATGTGTGTACATATATATGTATATATGTATATGTATGTATATGTATATATATATACAACAACAAAAACAAGTCAGTGATTCAGTAAAGAGTGACAAACGGTGGGGTACTTGACGTGGTGCGGTCCGGAGGGACAGGAAATGGTAAAGGACCTGAAACGAGTTTGACTTCAGGTAACTCAACCACTACGGTAGGTTGATAGAGTAGGAGAGAGTTAGGGAAGACGAGGACGGAAGTCAGAAAGGGTCCTAGTCCCACAAAAGGTCACTCAGTAGGGAAGAGTAGTCCACCGGTTTTATAATTACGAACTCGAAGACGTAGTCAGGAAGGTTACTTATAATTCCCAACAAAAGGAAATCCAAACTACCCAAACTAGCGAAACGACAAGTTGAATGAGAGTTCTTAGAAGAGGTCGTGGTGCCAAACCTAAGAAGTGTGAGTCGGAAACAATACCAGGTTGAGAGTTTTGGCACCTACTGATGACTTTTGTAGTATCGAAATTTTTACATAGACTGTATATAAAGGTGTTATTTTTATACAATTTTACGATGTTGGAATCTTTTACACTGTCTTATGAACTGAAAACCAAACTGACAGAGAAAATGACTCATTGTCATCTAGTCGGGACCCACAAGTAACCTTCCTAACTACAACTTGGACTTTGAGGTTATAAAACCGGTGGACTACACTTCTCGACTGAGTAAACTTTTCTCGGACTACGACCCTTTCTAACTCCCGTCCTCCTCTTCCCCTTTTGTCTTCTACTCTACCAACCTACCGTAGTGTCTGAGCTACCTGTACCCAAACCCACCTGAGGCCCTCAACCATTACCTGTCCCTCCGGACCGCATGACGTCAAGTACCCTAGGGTTTCTCAATCTGTACTGACTCGCTGACTTGACTTGACTCTGGGTTAAATTTTCCGTCACTGTGTTTCAGTTTCAGTATACCTGAAAACAGTCATTCACTACAGAGATGAAGAATATGAGACAGATCAAAACAGTATGGAAAAGAAAGTTTCTCGATCACAGAAAATCAAAGCACTGACTTCAGGGGTAAGTGTCACTCAAACCTCGGGTTCTTTTATTTCAGACAGTGACAAAGGTAACAAGGGGGTAGATAAACGGTACTTCAATACCCTGACCTACGGTACTAGAAACAACAAACTTATAACTCAAAATTCGGTCGAAAAGGTGCGAGGAGAAAGTGGGTGTAGTTTTCCGAGAAATCAAGGAAGATACGAAAGACGGTAATCTCATCATAGTAGACGTATAGATTCCAACAACTGTAAAGAGGATCGTTAAAACTAAGGTTGAATACTCAGTAGGTCAGGTCGTAAAGAGGACTACATAAGTCCTAAGTCAATTTATTCGTAACTGTCATATGTCGGAACTACATGAGGAAAGGGTTAAAACTTGGTGAGGCAACAAGGTACAGTCTAAGATCGAACGAAGAACGGGAGAATGTCCAAAGAGTCCTCTGTCCATTGCATCAGACCATAAATGAAGAGAGATTCTTAAAAAGTGTTAGACAACGTTAAGTGTGTCAGTTTCCGAAAACGTATCACTTACTTCGTCTTCATCCATACAAAAACCTTAGGAGAACGAAAAAGATACTAGGTCGTATACGACCGTTAAACTAGAAACCAATGAGACGGAAAAGAGTTATGTGGAACATGTAGACCTTTAAGAACCAAGTGCATGACAACTTCGGATGGAAATTACTAAAAGTCCTAATAGAAATATAAGTCAAGTCAAGTCAACGAGTCAACACAGGCTGAGAAACGCTGGGGTACTTGGTGTCGTGTGGTCCGGAGGGTCAGGTATTGGTTGACGGTCTCAGATTGGTCTGGGTATAGGTAGTTCAACCCCTACGGTACGTTGGTAGAGTAGGGGACAGTAGGGGAAGAGGAGGACGAGAGTTCGAAAGGGTCGTAGTCCGAGAAAAGTTTACTCAGTCGAGAAGTGTAGTCCACAGGGTTCATCAGGGTCGTCCCGGAAAATTTTCTCAGTCGAGAAACGTAGTCCACCGGTTTCATAACCCCAAAGTCGAAGTCGTAGTCAGGAAGGTTACTTATGGGTCCTGAAGAGAGAAAATCCTACCTGACAACCTAGAGGAGCGTCAGGTTCCCTGAGAGTTCTCAGAAGAGGTTTGGTGTCAAGTTTTCGTAGTTAAGAGACCCCGAGTGGAAAGAAATATCAGGTTGAAAATGTACGTATGTACTGATGACCTTTTTGGTATCGGAACTGATCTGCCTGGAAACAACCGTTTCATTACAGAGACGAAAAATTATACGACAGATCCAACCAGTATTGAAAGGAAGGTTCCTCATTCGCAGAACTACATGAGGAAAAGGATTAACCTAGGTCAGACAAAAAGGTACAGNAAATGTACGTATGTACTGATGACCTTTTTGGTATCGGAACTGATCTGCCTGGAAACAACCGTTTCATTACAGAGACGAAAAATTATACGACAGATCCAACCAGTATTGAAAGGAAGGTTCCTCATTCGCAGAACTACATGAGGAAAAGGATTAACCTAGGTCAGACAACAAGGTACAGGTCAAGATTGACAACGAAGGACTGGACGTATGTCCAAAGAGTTCTCCGTCCAGTCCACCAGACCATAAGGGTAGAGAAAGACTTAAAAGGTGTCAAATAACACTAGGGGTGTCGGTTTCCGAAACCGTATCAGTTATTTCGTGTTTATCCAAAAAGACCTTGAGAGAACGAAAAACTACTAGGTCGCCTACAACCGGTAAATTAGAGACCAAGGAACGGAAATGATTTTGGTCGAACTTCTAGACGTTCAAGTGCCAAATGCATGATAAATTCGGACCATACCTCTTAAAACACGTAATGAAATGATCGCACACTCTAGTCACGTTAACACGATATCAAAGTCTTAATCAACCGTAACGGAAAGAATCCTAACCTTCCTTTTGACTAGAAAAGGTCAGGACACCGGTGACGACTCAAAGATTTAAACGACCGTATGACTCACGTCTTGAAAGTGTCGTAGTAGAAAGTCCGAAACTTTATCGAGTTGACCTTAAGGTAGTGGAGGAGATCGAAACAAGCATCACTACGAATGATTCCGGTTGAACTGAAGTGTACGGTTCTACAGACAGAGATCCACACACACTCACTAGTGTGGAAATACTAATAAACCTAGTAATTCTAGAAAAAACATATCAAGAAGACACATAAGAACGGTGGAGAAGAATTATCGAAGACGAAGACAGTCCAGGTATGGTAAAGTAGGAAATAACTCGAGTAGAAACGTACTTTACAAGGGAACCATAGAGATTAAAAGAACTTCTCTAGAGATCAGAAAGGGTAAGACAACAAAAACAGATAAAGAAACGTAACTAACGACTCCTTCCGAAAGAATAGAGAAGAACGATAAGAAACCTTGAAACATAAGATTACCCATATAGAAAGGAACAGAGGAAACGAAAAGTGAAGAGAAGAAAAGAGTCGATAAACATGCCGGGGGAGTCTGTCGGTAAAACGAAAAAATGTAAATAAAAAGAACCCCTACCAGAATTTGGAACAAAGGAATTTCTTACAGTACTTGGAGGTAGGTATCAAGTAGTCCGTGAGACAGATAGTCTAGATCAGGGAACTTACATAAAGAATGAAGGTGACATATCAGTATTCTCTAAACTAAATCCAGTATGGACTTACCAAATCACTAAAAGGGGTGAAAAAAGTTAAGTTTAGACTTAAACCGTTATTCATCAAGTACTAGACTCGGTGTCGGGACAGAACAAAAACGATCGACATATCGTGAACAGGTAGAAACCGACTTTTCTGATATTAGTTAGACTAAAACCACAACTGGTAGATCACTACAGGTACACATCTCAGAAGAGAACAAAACGTCCTTCTCGTACAAACGATACTGGTCACGCAAGAGAACCGTCTTGAGATGATCGGAAACGAGACGAAGTAAGGCATGAGGTTCTGGTTTAAACGGACAATGAGGTCCACAAAGAACTGAAGGATGAAAACGTAAGGTCAGGGGATATTACTTTTCCTGTAGAAAACCCCCCACAATCAAGATCTTCTAGAACATCAATAAGTATCTTGGCAAGTTGAAGTCGAAGAAGTCGGAATGACCAGTCCAGTATCTGAACCTAATGACATTATAACTTACCAAACGGAACTTTTGTTCGTCTCTAGTAAGACAGAAAAAACTCTAACGTAGGTTCATGAAACTGGTGGAGTACACTTCTCAACTGAGTAACCTTTTCTGAGACTACGACCCTCCCTAACTCCCGTCCTCCTTTTCCCGTACTGTCTCCTACTCTACCGACCTACCGTAGTGACTGAGCTACCTGTACTCAAACCCACTTGAGGTCCTCAACCACTACCTGTCCCTCCGGACCGCACGACGTCAAGTACCCCAGGGTTTCTCAGTCTGTACTAACTCGTTGACTTGACTTGACTTTACGTAAAGTCTGAGTAAACAACTGATACTACCGATGAGGTAAAGAAGATTCCCTAAGGACGGGTGTCATCATCTATTTTACCAGTAGACTCAATTTAAGTGGGTAAGGTCAGGTATAATCAAACAACTAAGGATCTTACAACTGCAAGTGAGAACGGTAGAGGACAAACTGGTGAAGGTTAAACGGAACTAAGTATCTGGATTGTAAGGTCCAAGGATACGTTATAACGAGAAATGTCGTGACTTGGAACGAAGATAGTGGTCAGGGTAGATGTTGACCGACAACAAAAACGAAACCAGGTAGGGAAGTAAGATAGACCTCAATAAAGGGGTGACTAGAGGTCATCATATAACCCGTGGATGGTTGGACCCCTCAAGTAGAAAGTCACAGGATAAAAAAACCGAAAAGTATGAAATATAACCATATATGTTAAGATGACGTAAGTCTATAAGGTCAAATAAATTGAGAAGATAAGACTTACCTATGGACTCAAGAAAAGTCCAAATCAGGTTATAAGGTCCGACACTTATAAGAACCCTCGTATGTAAGAGTATGTATATATAGTCCGTAAAAAGATTACACATCCTTACCTTAAAGACACAGTTTTATATACTTATAAAGGTAAAATAGTCTTTTATAAAAGGTTTAAACAATCAATGAATATAGGAGTGGTCAAAGTCTGACAGGAGTTTAAAGTCTGACAAGGGTAGAATGGTTGTAAATCAAAATAGTATATAAGATTAAAATTCAGTTAGAGACATAAATATAGATTACCAGTAAAATTAAACTTAAACTGTTAATTCGTATTATTGGAAAGTACCTAAAAAGTAAACTTAAAGAAAGAGTCACGGACAAGTTCAGGAACTCAGTAAAAAGATTACATAACAAACATGAAAAGAATAACTAAAAACATTTATTTAAAAATAAAATTCTACTAACATCTAAGTATTAACGTATTATACTTCTTTATGATAAAAGGGTAATTGGTCAAAGAGGTCACTATTATATAATGAAGTGAACACATTATAGTGTAAGTCATTTAACTGTAACTATTTTTTAAGTGACTATAAGTCTAAAGAGTAAAATATACATGAGTATGCACACATATACAGAATACACACATATAAATTCAAGAAACGTTAAAACAGTATACATTTTAAACACAAACAGATCACGGTGTGAGTTCTTTGTCTTGTCAAGATAGTAGTCTACCTAAGGAAGACAACAGGAAAATATGGGTGTGAGTGGAAGGGAGAGTGGGGAGGGGTGTGCAGGCATATGTGAAAGAGACTTTTGGTAAAGTCGACTGGGAACTTGTTGTGTCCAAAGTTGATAAGTCCAAAAAAATGTATGACTAAAAAATTTACCACTTTTGGTGTCAGAACGTACTGGATGACAGCTAACTTAGATACCTACCCCTTGTTATCCATATCTCCTTAGAGTCTATACTTCTTTGACACCTGTGATCCACGGACCCTATGTCTCCTAGATGAAATTAATATACCACCTCAAAACAATTCCTCTCCCAGTCGTAGTGACTGGGTAGACATGATGTGTAGATATTAAACGGTAGGAGTTCCTACGATATACCTACCTTATTATGTCTTAACATGGGAAGACCCTGACCGAAAAATTTTTAAATAAAAATTAACTTCCTATTAACGAAATGTCATAACACAACCAAAGATGGTTTGTAGTTGTACTTAGTTGGTATCCAAATGGGTACAGGAGAGGGTGAACTTGTAGGTAGGGTGAAGCTAGGGGTAGGATGGGGAGATCCAACAATGCCTTGGGACCAAACTTAAGGGACTCAGTATTTCTTTTAAGGGTTACCGATAGATAAAATGTGTGACATTACATACAAAGGTACAATGAGAGAGGTATGTATGGTGGGAGAGGAAGGAGGGGTGGGGGGTCAACACGGGTGTTTAGACTAGAATTACAGACACAGAGGTGACAGTGAGACGTTTTTCCAAGTAGTCATGGTAGAGATCTAAGGTATAGACAAAAAGAGAAAGACTGAATGAAGTGAGACATTTTATCCGAGATATAAGTAGGTGGAATAATCCTGACTGAGTTTACGTAAGAAAAAATACCGAGTCATTATAAGGTAACATATATACATGGTGTCAAAGAAATAGGTAAGTAGACAACTAAAAAGTGTCGGTTTAAGAGACCTCTAAGTAGGATCAACGACAGATTAATAAGTAAAATTACGTTTACATGGGTGGCCAGACACCGTAAGTGAAGACTTTAAAGAGGAAACACTAAGTTGTAATATAAAAAGGTTATGGTAGTGAGTCTTGGTAACGGGCAAATGTATGTGGAGGGAGAAGCAGTAACCCCATATCACTGACGTAAAAATGGGAGTAAGGATTCAGTATCGTGAAATTCTATGACAGTGTGGAAACACGCATAGTGAAAGACAATCACTGGGTCTTCTGACTCTTAGATTAAACCTAAATCACTTACGGGAATTCAAGTAAGTACATATGTAAACCTTACTTTTAAACCTTTTTCGTAAAAAATGTTCAGGGAGTTTTACCCTATTCCAATGGACTAATTACATTAACGATAAGATTTTATCCAAAAAGACAAAGAAGGAAGAGTTTCTAAAGTTAAGTAATTTGATATCAAAAGGTGATTGACGGAAGGAAACTTGGATCTAAGGTACTGAAAATAAACGGAAAAGAAGGTAACGATAGAACAAAAATATCTTATGGATACTCATTTTGTCATGATTTCTACTTGTAAATAAATAATTTTATTTTAAGATATCAAGGACTCCATAAATACTTATGATCTTCATAACAAAACCTAAGTGAAATAAATAATTGAGTAATTCTGTAAAGATTAAATAAAAGGTCGAAAATCTCAATCGTATCACGGACCGTATAGTAATTTCACACTACTTTCTTACTTAAGATAAAGAAATAACAAATTGGACTTCAATCTCAACGTTTTTACTTCACATGGAACTAACCGTGTTTACGACGAAGAACGATAGTTGTCCAATTGTCCGTAGGATTCTGGTAGTTTTGGATTTCTAATCTTTAACTTTACCTTACATTTGATCTACTGTCTTTTAGAAGATTTCTTTATGTCCGTGATCGAAAATTTTGAAATCCTCTTGTTTCCACGTTTGGAGGAATAATCGGAGGAGTAAATTTTCAGATTAACGGGAGAATAGTATAGATATGTGAATGTGTATTTGTGTGTTAATCAGTGTCCCATGAACCTCCATGAACTCTCTCGAACCATCCCTAAACCCCTGTCTTAAGGAAGTCACACAAGATTACTCGATTGTCGACGCTGTATATCTAGTAACTGCCGTCCTCGAACTTCCGTGGGATCCCTAGTAGAAGAGTTGGGGGAGTCAATATTTCTACTCTTTTTTACTCTAACTCCTTTCCAACAACTGAATAAGTTCCAATAGGTCGAACCACCACCACCTTGGTTCAAGTCTAGAGTCACAACTACAGTCGCAACTAGATAAACTGCATTCAGTCCCTTTTGTGAAGCAGATGAACCAGTCATTTAAATTTAACCAGTGGATACGACGTAACCTGTTATACGACCCGCAACATACACGTCTCTACCTATTCTACTTAAGAGTGACACTTTGAACGACCAAAGACCTCCCAATCTGTATACTATTCTACGTAATGACATCTGATACAATTCACGATGTTGTCCCTGTACCTATTTTACGACTCTTCAGTAACTCCTCCCTGAGAGGTTTGTCAGGTAACGTCACGTAAAAAGTACAGGGAGGTCCAGTGACCTGTAAAGAGGGTTCCGTCGACACCACTCTCCCCTATATAGTGTATTGGATGAGACCTGAACTGTCTTTTCTGGACTGACAAGTTCCATAGGAAATGACACGTATCTGGATACCAATTACTAACGAAAACCAAACTAACAAATTCTTCGTGAGTTTCTTACCAAGGATTTTTACCCAAGACTATACATATGTTTCTACATCTTGATAAACCTACAAACTGTTTCCTTTTTAGATATTCCTTTTCTATAAAGTGAAAATATTCTACCGTTTACCTCTTAAGGGTGTACGTGGACTCTCATCAAAAAGTCAAACACGGAGGTTCTACGTTATATGTTGTAGAAATAAACGGGTACTTAAAAAAAAAAAAAAAACGATCTTGTGTCAAGTGTATTTTCTTGATACTAGGATGGGATACATAGAGGAAAGGAGACCATGTGAGTCCGTCCACCTTGGTCTATGTGAAGAGAAGTCGAAAGAAATAGACGTGATTCCAGTGAAACTTTTTATAAGTGAGTATGTGAAGGTAAAGGAGAGTAAAGATGAAAGGTTGGTGTCTGTAAAAGTCTCGGGTACAATCTAAAGAAGTCGAATGGAGACTGGAGTCGATACCAATATCACTTGTCATGACTCATGGAACTGTCGTAGGGTAGAGTTTGTAGGAGAAACGGAGAGGGGTTCCGGAACCCTCAGAACGGGTCAAACACACGTCCATGGTACCTTTATAACCCTTCAATTATGGACATCCGTTTGACAGTTGGTCAAGTCTTCAAATTACGGAGTCGAAAAATAGAAAACCACCCGTTTAAGATTCTTCGTAAGATATGTCATGGAGTCGATCAAGGGTCTGGTCAACGTAGGGTCCACGGGTATCACTATTCGTCAAGACATTATGGAACGACAACAAGTAACAAATAGGAGGCTGAAAAGTGAGAACGAGGAAATGACGTCCGTTAGGGATACTAGTGGAGGGTTTATTTGATGGCTATGATGAGTGTAGGAACAGAGTCTGAAACGACATCTGGGTTCGATCCCGTAAAGTTTTAAGACTTGAGAAAGAAAAATTTTGTAATAAAAACAAATAAAAACCGACACGACCAGAAGGAACACCACACCCGAAAAGAGATCAACAACGGTCACCCCGGACGAAAGATCAACACTACGCGTCCGAACAACGTCTCGTGTCCGAGATCCGTGTGTCCAAAGTCATCCCCCTCAAGGCCCTGAGTTCTCGTGTCCGAGTCATCAACACGTACCCGAATCAACGAAACGTCGTGCACCTTAGAAGGACCTAGTCCCTAACTTGGGGACAGAGGACGTGACCGTCCACCCTAAAGAAATCGTGACTCGGTGGTCCCTTCGTGACTTGAGTAAAAGATTAGTAGTGGAGATCGGAACCAGTTGTACATTAGTAATAACGAAACTGTCATCCTTTTGCAAACAAGACCTTAATTCAGTAACCGGACATAAGACATATTTTAATAATTCATGCAAGTACAGATTTTAAACGATTGGTCATGTAATTTTTTATTACCATGATTTAGACAAGTCACTACATCATTTACCTGTTTCGATCGACCCGTTTATCTGGTTCTTTGATATATTCGACTCGACTTTACGAAGGAAGACGTGATTTGAAACGAAGAGACCTTCCAAATAACCTCTCGTACTCTTACACACTGTACAAACGTCATCCAGGTGAACATAATGACAAGTTTCTCAAATAACAAGGGTTGACAAACGAATCCTCGACAGTCAAAATCCACTTTCCGAATGAAGGAATAATAAAAGAAGAAACAAGAGGGAACAATATTTTTATTGTTTACAAATAATCTTTTACATTTTATGAGTATTTTGATATTTCTTCTTTTATTATTAGTACATATTAAAATATAGGGTACAACAACAAGAAATCAGTGATTCAGCTCAGGTTGAGAAAACACTGGGGTACCTTACATCGGGTGGTCCGAAGAGACAGGTACCCAAAGAGATCCGTTCCCATGACCTCACCCAACGGTACGGGAGGAGGTCCCCTAGAAGGGGTAGGTCCCTAACTTGGGTCCAGAGGACTTAACGTCGACCCGAGAAATGGTAGTCTCGGTGGACCCCTAGGAAAGTATAGGGCACTCACTCACTCACTCTCATTTCAACGAGTCAGCACAGACTGAGAAACACTGGGGTACCTGACATCGGATGGTCCAAGGAGGTAGGTACCCTAAAAGATCCGTTCTCATGACCTCACCCGACGGTAAAGGAAGAGGTCCCCTAGAAGGATTGGGTCCCTAGCTTGGACCCAGAGGACGTGATGTCTGTCTACGAAATGAACAGACTCGGTGGTCCCTTAAGGATAGGGTATCAATTAGTGATTATTATACAACGATTTACGGGAAAGTCAAAACTCTTCCACATATCTTCTTTTACGTTAGGTGAGGTCATAAGAACGGACCTCTTAGGGTATCTACCTCTTCGGATCATCCAATGTCAGGTACCCCAGTGTTTCTCAACCTGTGCTGACTCGCTGAAGTGGAGTGGAGTGGAGTGTCTTCTTTTATCATCTCCATCCCTCCTCTTTTCTCTTGTCCGACATAAAGATCGAATAAAAACAGTATATTAAAATCGAATAAAGACAGTATAAAAAGAATGAATTATAGTATTGCAGTAATTATTTTAGAATAGTGATAGCAGAGAAATTTTCCGATTTTTAAAAAGATGATAAATTAAAAGATTAAACGGCAATAAAGTTATTGTGACCTCGTTTATATGTTTTGACTATAAAGAATGTATCCCAGGACCTTTACCCTTTTTATCTATTTTCTCGTACATATACATATCACTAGAACTACGAATGACGGGTTTATAAGTTATGCAAAATACTAAATATGAAGTAATATCTCGACCGAAGTTCTCATACACTGGACACACCAAAATTTCCCTAGGTAGAATCTTGGGAAATGTAAGGAATTACGAGGAACCACTTTAAGAATTACTAAAATTACCTTCTCTGGGAGTAAAAGTAAAGTATGTTCATACCGACCATGACGAAGGTTCTCTTTTGTTCCTCTTAGTAGTACAATTTACACAAAACATTACCCTCTGTATCTTTCTATGTACACTTGTTTCTAAGTTTACTTTTAGAAAAAAAAAAAAGAAATAAAAGACAAAGAATAAACCCCTAACAGAGATGTCTAGGGTAGTCCAAAATAACGATAACAAACAAAAACACAGTGTGGGTACCCCTTCTAATTTAACAAAATCAATCCAGATGAGTTCTCGACGTCTACTCAGACTACTCTATTCTACTTCGGTAAAGGAGGGAACCGACACAAACACGATTGTACCCTTATATGGTGATAAAGTTTGTCAACTCATCGTTAACGAGAACACAATTAAAATCAAAACACTCTACCTTTTATTATGGTTTAAGTATTCATATTGAAACAGAATTTTCTATTAGAACTCGGACCATAAAATTTTGTTGTTTTTGTTTTTCTATTTTTGGTTATAGTAGTTTTCTTGTCCGGGTTTTATTATTTAATTCTTTCATTAATCGGAGGTTAATTTTACTTATTTAAATGTAATTTTTTCTTTTTTAGATATATGAATATAGGTGTATATATAATAGATAGATAAAGACAGAAAAAGATCAATGATAAAAATCATGTGATTGTTAAAAACCTTTTCCAGTTGAAAGTAAGGTTATGGTTTTTTTCGTCATGGTTTCTTACGAGTTTAATGACATGTTAACGTGAGTAAAGTGTACGGTCGTTATAAAACGACATACACTTTACGTCATACACTTTACTCTTTAAGGTCTACATATTCGACCTAAATCTTTTCCGTCTCCTTGGTCTCTAATTTAACGGTTGTATGCAACCTAACACCTTTTCGTTCCCCTAAGGTTTTTATGTAGATGAAGACGAAGTAACTGATACGATTTTGGAAACTGACACACCTAGTGTTATTTGACACCTTTTAAGACCTTCTTTACCCTTATGGTCTGGTGGAATGGACGGAAAACTCTTTGTACATACGTCCAATTCTTCGTTGTCAATCTTAGTCTGCACCTTGTTGTCTACCCAAGGTTTAGTCCTTTCCTCACGTAGTTCCGACATATTACATGGGACGAACAAATTGAATATTTGTCACATGTAGTACGTTTTATGACCCGACCTACTTCGTGTTCGACCTTAGTTCTAACGGTTCTCTTTATAGTTGTTGGAGTCTATACGTCTACTATGGTAAATTTACGGTTTTCACTTCTCCTTGATTTCTCGGATAACTACTTCCACTTTCTCTTTTCACTTTTTCGACCGAACTTTGAGTTGTAAGTTTTTTGATTCTAGTACCCTAGACCAGGATAGTGAAGTACCGTTTCTCTACTCCTTTTACACCTTTGTCACAGTCCAAAGTAAAAGAACCCGAGGTGTTAGTTACACTTGACACTGACGTCGGTACTTTAATTTTCTACGAACGAGGAACCTTCTTATCGATACAGTTTGAACCTGTTGCAAAATTTCTTGTTCTGTAGTGAAACGGTCGGTTCCAAGTATATCAGTTACAATAAAAAAAAGGTCATCAGTCCATACCTACACTCTAAACCTGGTCTTTCCTCCGACTCACGGCTTCTTAACTGTAAAAACTTGACACCACGACTTCTTCTGAGAACTCTCAGGGAACCTGTCCTTCCTGTAGTTTAGTCAGTTAGGATTTCCTTTAGTTGGGACTTATAAGTAAACTTCTTGACTACGACGTCGACTTCGAGATTATGAAACTGGTGGATAACCCTTATCCGCTGAGTAACCTTTTCTGGGACTACGACCCCTTTTAACTCCCGTTCTCCTATTCCCCCACTGTCTCCTACTCTACCAACCTACCGGAGTGACTGAGTCACCTGTACTCAAACTTGTGTGAACGCCTCTATCACCACCTGTCTCTTCGGACTGCACGGCGTTAGAAACCGCAGTGTTTCTCAACCTGCACTGAATCGTTGACTTGTTGTTGTTGTTTATTAAAATCTCATCAAACCATTTGAAGAAGTATAAATTTGTATAAAGTACGAAATAATTTTTATGAAATCCGATAAAAGGATTAAAATGAAACCGGTCAATACATACGGAACTAATGACCGTTGTAAAAACTTAAAATTATTAAATACACTTTCACGTTTACTTAATGTAAAAAGAGGTCGACAAGTCGATATACCTAATAGAAGTTACTAAAATTTAAGAAAGTAGTAAGATACTGTATGTACTGTCCATGTACTGGAAAAGAACGACCGTAAAATATTAAACAAAAGAAAGTTTATATGACTCCATAAAAAGTCCTGAAAGTTGACGTTCAAGAACTTGAGTTTATTCGTATTCGATTTTAATCCATTTTGACACCGAATACCTTCTTAAATACGAACCGGGAACACACCAATATAGGTACTTAAGACTCTCAATACCACACGAGAACACAACTGTTGTTGTGGTTCCTTCAAGTCAAGTCAGCGAGTCAGTACAGGTTGAGAAACGCTGGGGTACTTAGTGTCGTGTGGTCCGGAGGGACAGGTAGTGATTGAGGGCCTCAAGTGAGTCTGAGTGCAGGTATCTCAGTCACTACGGTAGGTCGGTAGAGTAGGAGACAGCAGGGGAAGAGGAGGACGGGGGTTAGAGAGGATCGTAGTCTCAGAAAAGGTTACTCAGCTGAGAAACGTACTCCACCGGTTTCATGACCTCAAAGTCGAAGTCGTAGTAAGGAAGGTTTCTACGACCGTTTAGCGTAAGAGTGAAGTGACACGTCAGGTTCGGGTCGTAAGAAAAGAAGGTCCTCGGTATGACTCTAATGTGTACGAAAGTTGGTACCTAAGTTCAGAATGTTCCGTTTTTTCATAGTTTACGACTACTAAAGGTGAGAAAAAAAAAATTTTTTTGAAAAATTAAACAAAACTTCATAGCGGTCAATTGTTACAGCACTATCACAGTCCACTCGTCACTTCCCTGAGTTGGTATGTATACGTACACAGGTAAGAGGGGAGTTTGAGGGTTAGTTGGTGATAAGAACTTCATCGTTACTAGTAAAGTACATTTTTGACGAATTTACATTTACTTTTTTATTTTTATGTGAATTTTTTATATCGGGTCATACATTACAACAGGAACAAACTTTTAATTGAATTTTAATTACTTTGGTTTTATTGAATTTCTGACTATAAATGGTCGAACTGTTTTCAGTGGAATTTCATATATTTTAAATTGTCTATTACGACAAATGACTTTTTTTTTTATAAAATTCTATTTATTATATCTTAGTATTCATTTAACTGGTCAAGTAATCTCTTGACAATTAGTTGTGTATTGACCGATTTTATATAAAATTTAATAAATCTTTAATTTCTCTTTTCCTTAGAGGGGTTTAAGGTTTTTTTTACCCTTTTAATAACATGTTGACAGAATAGAATGAAATTACAATGTTAATGTATTTTTGGTCACTATCCCTTTTAAATAAAAATTGACTGAATTGTAAAAATGGTTAAAGTAAAATTAGTGGGATAAACGTGAGTAACTTGTGTTCGTCTTCCGAATTTTAACTTCTTACTGGTACTGTTACATTTAATTTTAAAAGATCTGATAATTTTAAACCGTAAGTAGATCAAATCAAAAGGCGATAACGACAAACTACTTCACTACGTTAAGAGAGAGTCTTTAGAAAAAAACAGTGGACAAACTTCGATAACATTACCACTAACCGAACAGATAGGGGAGCAGGAGAAACAAAAGTGTTAAGAAGTATCTCGTCAATGTAACATCCAATAGATCTAGTGTAATAAACCTCACTATAGATACCTAATAATAGGTTTGTGTCACCAAGTACCCACCTTTACAACTCAGTTCAAACATGGGAAGACAGGAACAGATCATATATAAAAAGTGGTATAGGTTGTCGTAAAAATATCAAAAGTCTTTTTAAAATTTTATGATACAATTTCACTAGAAGGGGATTTTAAAGTTTATAACATAAAATACAGAATTTTAAAGAAAAATTTTTAAATAAATAAAAATTAACTTCATATCAACGAAATGTTATAACATAACCAAAGACGGTATGTACTTGTACTTAGTCAGTACCCATATGTATATAGGGAAGGGAGAACTTTGAGGGAGGACGGAGGGTGGGATAGGGTGTGGAGATCCAACAGTGTCTCGGTACTAAACTCAAGGGACTCAATATCTCGTTTAAGGGTGACCGATGGATAAAATGTATACTATCACATATACAAAGGTTCGATGAGAGAAGTAAACAGGGTTGGAGAGGGAGGGCGTGGGGTATTCAGACAAGAGATACAAATGTAGAGGTAACGACGGGACTTTCATCCAAATAGTCACGGTAGAAAGATCTAAGGTATATATACGTAATTCTACTCTATAAACAAAAAGAGAAAGAGTTAACGAAGTGAGACATAATATCCGAGATCCAAGTAAGTGGAGAGATCGTGACTAAGTTTACGTAAGGAAAAATATCGACTCATTATAAGGTAAATATATACGTGGTATTGAAGAAATAGGTAAGTAGTCAGGTACCTATAGATCCAACAAAGGTACAGGATTGATAACATTTATCATGATATTACTTGTAACCCCGGGTACAAAGAAAAAGTCAAAACCAAAGGAGTCCCCTATACGAGTCATCACACTAACAACCCGTAAACCATCAAAATAAGGATCAAAATATTCCTTTTAGGTTTAAAAGAAGGTATCACCGACATAGTTAAATATGAGGGTGATTGTCATGTTCTCTTAAGGGAAAGAGGTGTCGAAGATGTTGTAAATAACAAACATCTAAAAAACTATTACCGGTAAGATTGACCGTATCCACTATCGAGTAACATCAAAACTAAACGTAAAGAAATTATTACTCGTTATAACTTGTAGAAAAGTACTCACATAATCGGTAAACATACAGAAACCTCTTTATAGACGAATCCAGAAAACGGGTGAAAAACTAACTTAAACAAAAAGACCATAACTCAACGTACTCGACGAACATATAAAACTTCTAATTAGGAAGCAATCAACGAAATAAACGATAATAAAAGAGGGAAAAACTCTCAACAGAAAAGTAGAATAAATATCCAAAGAAACGACACGTTTTCGAAAATTTAAATTGATCCAGAGTGAACAAATCAAAACGAAAACAAAGGTAATGCGATCCACCACCCAGTATCTCCTAGAACGACACGAAATACAGTATGTCAGAAGACGGATATTCTCAAAATATCAAAGATCAGAATGTACTAGTAACGAGTGTCACTTGAATGACACACATCTTTTGAAGGACCCATGGTTCGGAACACAGCTCTTGAAATCCTCAGAAACAAAGAGGACTCAGGGAAGTACCGGGTCACTCCATCTTTGGTAGTTCGAGGTAAATCGTCTCTTCCTTTACCGTTGGGTGAGGTCATAAGAACAGACCTCTTAGGGTACCTGTCTCCTCGGACCGTCCGATACTAGATACCCCAGCGTTCTCAGCCCATACTGAATCGCTGGTTTTGTGGTGGTGGTGGACAGAATGTAAATCCAGAAATAAGGTAAAACTCAAATAGAAACACATACCACAATCCTTCACAAAATTAAAGTAAGAAAATGTATATCAACGGGTCAAAAGGGTCGTGGTGAATAACTTCTCTGATAGAAACGGGGTAATATATAAAAACGGTGGAAACAGTTTCTATTCCACAGGTATCCACGTACTCAAATAGAGACCCGAAAGATAGAACAAGGTAACTAGATATAAAGACAAAAGTACGGTGATGGTATACTAGAACTACTGACATCGAAACATCATATCAGACTTCAGTCCTTCCAACTAAGGAGATCGAGGTAAGAAGAAAGAATTCTAACGAAACCGATAAACTCCAGAAAACACAGAGGCATACTGAACATATTAAAAAACAAGATCAAGACACTTTTTACGGTGACCATTAAACTATCCCTGGTGTAACATAGACATCTAACGTAATGCACAATATCAGTAAAAGTGCTATAACTAAGAAGGTTGGGTCCTTATGTCCTTATATAAGGAATGTTGGGTCCTTATAGAGAGGTAGACAAATACAGTAGAAACTAAAGAAAGTAACAACAGAATGTCGAAAGACATACGTCAAGAAAACAGAGGAATCCATCCAAATAAGGATACAACGTTCATTTACTCAAACTAAGGAATTAATGAGAAAGACTAAAAACAACAATCACATATCCTTACGTTTACTAAAGACCATAACTAAAATATAGGACGATGAAATGATTTAAGTGACTAATCGACATCACTGAAAGACTATTATGTAAATCTCAAAAGGTACATATCATAAGACAGTAAACGTTTGTTACTCAAAATGAAGAAGAAAAGGTTAGATCTAAGGAAAATAAAGAAAAAGAAGAGACTAACGGTATCGATCCTGAACGTTTTGATACAACTTATTAGTACCACTCTTACCCGTGGGAACAGAACAAGGACTAGAATCTCCCTTACAAAAGTCAAAACGTGGTAACTCTTATTACAAACGACTCCCAAATAGTATATACCGGAAATAATACAACTCCATCCAAGGACGATACGGGTAAAAAACTTCTCGAATAAAAGAATAGTATTTACTCACGACTTAAAACAGTTTCCGAAAAATACGTAGATAACTCTAATAGTACACCAAAAATTGGAAAGTTAAATAATTATACCACATAGTGGAACTAACTAAACACACATAACTTCTTAGGAACGTAGGGACCCTATTTGGACTGAACTAGTACCACACATTAAAAAAAATTACACAACAACTTTAGATAAAGGATCTTAAAATAAATCTTAAAAACGTAGATATAAGTAGTCACTATAACCGGACATTAAAAGAAAGAAAGAAAAAAAAAAAAAACACTACAGAAAAAGACCAAAACCATAGTCCCACTACTACCAACGGAGTGTCTTACTTAAAACTAAATTTAAAGAATTCAAAAATAAAAATTTATTTTAAAAGTTTTAAGTCCGAACACGAAGACCTTTATACCACATCTGTATGAAAAGAGATAAGTGGAGTCATTCATGTCACCTTTTACGACCTGTAATACATATTCTTTTTGTAGTTTTCAGAACTTCTACCTCTTCTTCAGGTTGACGGATCACTATTGTCTCGGACTCTCTGTTTTATCACGACCCAAAACGAAGTATATAACATAAACCTCGACTTTTACGATCTTTAGGTCTCTACGGTTTCCCACGTCGAATTTTTTTCCTCAAGGTTGTTTCAGATGAAAAACATTGGTCTTCTTGTCCTTTCACCACCAGATCGTTCTGTCTTTTGAAAGTCTGTTATTGGTGACATGAGATCGTTTTGTTGTCAACTTTTGGGGATTTTGTATTTGGACCCGGCGTAGAGATCAGTACAATTGTTTCCGACTCACCCCTTGAATCTGAAGGTGTACACCCTTCAATATTATTCCATGGGGACGTGGAACGATCGTTTCTTTATCTTTCAGAGTCGTTTCTTATGTTCTATATTACTTCTTTACCTTATATTACCTTTAAAATCTTAACTTTTATGTTTGTGGTTTTTTATTTAAAGTGACTCACTTCAAATTATCGTTTTACGTCCCTATTCCGTCTCTTTAGTCACTGGACCTTCTATCTTCTTCTTTTTAATAGGTCATACTTTTTAATTTCTATGTGACTTTTTAAATTGTCTCAGAGTCTATACACACTATTACTATTCTCTAGATTGTGACAATATAGTCTCAGAAAGTCCCTCTCTTCTTTCTCGTGAGGTTTTGATTACCAACTTTTGAGGGGTTTAAACCATTCTGTACTTGGATATCCTAGTTCTTCGACGAGACTATATTTTATCTATTGATTAATCCTGGAAGATATTGTGTCCCTTAAGGTGGGTCATCTCACATTTTTCCTCACTTATATACATATACACATTGACTAAGTGGAAAGACATGTGGACTTTACTTTTGTAATATTTAATTGATATACGGTTATTTTAATTTTTTATTTATTTTTCTTCGACGAGACTCGTTTGCTGATTTTTATCCTATTTAGATTTCTTTAGGAATTCTATGCATTATTAAATGAGGATCTTTAATTTTGTTTCTCTGTTACATCTATCGGTAGTCTCTTTTTATTGTGGAATCAATAACTCCTTTCTGTCACTCTTTCTGTCGTCGTTAAAACCATTAGGTCTGAGTTACAACTTCCGGACCGGATTTCGTCAACCGGACCTAAGAACAGATGCCTATAGGTCTATTAATATAAAGATATTTACAAAATTTAAACCCTCCAACAAATCGTAGGATCTGTTTTATATTTACTCTTCTTCATCCCAAGACCTTCAGTCTTATTCTCACTAAGTCAACCTAATAATTTTATGACCAAAACATAAAAAGTAACAGAATCAGTACACCTACGAAATGCAGTCTCTTGATGACTTTTCCCACCTGTTTCTATTTTCATTGACCTGAAAAACACTATTGTCTAACGAATATAAAACCAATTGGTCAGGAGGAAAGACTACACTGAAACAGAGAAAATGTATACCTCTGACTTCACAGGGAGCCTCCACTATCTGTCATCATTCTGATAAGTACAGAAAAAGAGTATAATAGTGACCGTAAACACAGGAATACAAATGACTTAAGTAGACCATCGTCATCACAGTGACCTAAGACTCACGGAACTCCTGTCACCGAACTGGCCTTAAGGAATCACACTGTCTGTGACACACTCTGTGTCAGTTATGAGTCAGTTACAAACGTACTTCGTACACACACATTTATAGTCTTATTTACTTACCCGATAAACAGATTGATCTACGGGTAAAAAAGGGTGTTTTGGTTTAGACGTATTTTATATCGGAAAAAAAACGAAATTTTTCGAACTCTATATCATATGTAAAAATTTTTAACAAAATGAAAAGATCTGTTAACACGAAAAGATCTGTTAAAATGAAAAGATCTGTTAGAACCGAAACATTAACCACTAAAGTTTAATTAATCAAAACTCTTCGATAACTTCGTCCATGTTCATTCTATCCGCAAAATATTAAACAGTTCGTCACTCCTAATCGTGGAATAATTTAAAATTCAATCCTTTCTGTGACAAGTATTAATATATTAGTTTGTGATCGGGTTAATACTATGGATTTCGTACACTAGATCGACTGGAATTGGTTTGATAATTCGGAATAAAAGATAATAAAGTAATACACTTAATGTCTTAAACAGTCGACGGTGACCAATTGTCGTATCTATAAGAAACTATACAACTATATTTTCGAAATATCTCTATATCAATTGCATGGTATATTAAACGGGTAAATTTCATATATTAAGAGAGAGATATATACATATATATAAATCATATACTTCTCAACATGTCATAGAATTATCAAGTTAAGATCTTATAAAAACAGTGACTTGTAATCACCAGTGAGGTATACAGGGAAAAGTGGGTCGGGACCAGTTGGTGATTAAATGATGAACATAATTACCTAATGGGATAAGACCTGTAGAGTATATTCACCTTAATATATTAGATACCAGGATAATTTGATCAAAGGTAAATCGTATTCCAAAAGTTCAAAGTGCGAACATCGCACACAGTTATAAATTAAAACTTGATTTGGGATACCTTGTTATACAAAATCAAACGACGACGACGACGATTCAGCGAAGTCAGCACAGGCTGAGACACGCTGGGGTATCTACCGTCGGGTGGTCCGAGGGGACAGGGACCCTAAGAGGTCCGTTCTTGTGACCTCACCCAACGGTAATAGAGTTTCTTATCAGTGAGAGTCGATCTTAGTGGTATCAAAATAGAACCATCTATTTTAACATAGATTCATCAAAGATTATACATGAAACTTCTTTTACAACGGAGTTTTTTACGATTTAACCACTCATTTACTTACCTACCTTTTTTCAGTTACGAATCCAGTGGGTAAAGTCACCCATGATCTAAAGTATTGTAATCCGTTTCTGTCCTCGTTTACTCAAAGAATTTTATGCGTTAGTTACCAATCCATATGGTTACTTACGACGTATTAGTCGTTGTAATCCCTTCATTTTAAAATCAATTCCTCAAATATTTAACCTCTTTTGATTCTTAACGGAAAAGGTAAAGAATTGGTACTTATTCATTATTTTGACTGTCTTGAACGGTTAGTTTGTCAGTTTTGTCTACTCTCATCTGACTTTGAATGGGTATTCGTGGTCGTTGATATCATTACAGATGAAGTTCTTACCGTACGGTCTTTTGGTCAAACAGAACTACTTATGACACTCTTGTCGAACTTAAAAGTGTCACTCCGAAGACATATACTTACCGGTAATGTAAAAAGGTAAAGGTGTGAGATTCCCTTGTACCTTCCGTCTCGGTCGACACACTTCATCGTCTTGGTGACCCTCCAGTCACTTTGTGTTAAGTCTATTTTACTTTTTTGAAGGTTTGTAACGGTTCCTAGAAGAATTCGTCTATAGATTATATTGTTACTACGAAAGTTTTCTCTTATTTCCGACTATATACAAAAATTCCCTTAGTCCTGAATGATATTTTACTTTCACAACTTTCTTTCACGACGATCAAGGTTTAAAAGTCGTTAAAACGTGTCTACATAAAAACCAAAAGATTCGTCACCAACATGACTTTACAATCTACCCGACTCCCTGCAAAGTACAATCGAAACACCTACTAAGGCGACGGAAAACAATAAACGGACCCCTCGTCTCCGACTCACCACGTCAATTCGAATTTCCGTCGTGATTAAACGTACCTTTTAGTCACTAGAAACAGTTTTCACGAAAAGTTTTAGTTAAATGTCTGGTTTTCATGGTTCTTCGTCTCTTTCTCTTAATATAACTTATTAAAAAGGACGGGACCAAGCTACCAATAATCAACTTTTGACAATTTACATTAAATTTTTTATTAGACCTAAACTTATTGAGATGAAAATATGATCAGTGAACTCTTAATAACTTTTAAATCTTTTGTACCTATCCAAATGATAATACTGAAAAATTTTCATCAGTTATACTTATTCAAGTTTTATAGATTCATAAATGACTCGTAAAAGTAAATATTTACCGATAAATCCATATTCTTAGATTAATATTTCACTTTCAACATTGACTTACTTGACGTAGATATTTAGAAGAATTTTAGTATTCTATCATCTTACATACGTCTCTAAACGGAGTACTGAAGGGTAACTCTTTAATCCAGGAAAATTTATTAGAATTTGTCCTACGATTCAAAGACCAAAAAGATATTGAGTTAACTGATTTTAATAATCGACGGAAAGTACAAGATCTAAGACACACAACGTAAGTTTTACAGATCCTATCACGAATACTCGTTGTTGAAAGATCAGAAGATCCCTTCTATCTATGGAATTATTCACTAAGATGACACACTACTAATGTTACATTTATACATTTCCCTTGTCTATAAAGGATCTTTTACCTCGTTAAGTATTGTTAAATATTACGTTTATATATCCGGTTCCTTTAAAAAGACCTCTTTCGATATAGACTTGACTTCAAATTTCACCATTGTTGTCAAAACTGTTCATTCCTGTCTTCTATAAGATCTATCACCGGGAAAGTACACATTTCCGTTCTTTGTACTTTGTAATACTATACAAGACCCTATGTACGTCAATATTAGTAACTATAAACCCTACATAGAATAATGTATTTTTATTCTTTTCGAAGTATATTATGTCAGTGACTAAACTGTGAAAAGTCTTTGTTACACCCAATCTTGTCGGGTAAAAGACTTTACGGTACCCTTAATGTACAATATTTTTACGCGTTCAAAAGAAATTACCTAAACAAAAAACTGTATACTTATTTATACATGAAAATGAGACTAATTTTTGTCTTGATATTAGAAGGACCATTTTATATACATGGACCGTTCACAGTCAAAGAAAAAGGTAAGAGGTAAAAAAAAAGGACGAGAAAATAAATTCCGGGGATATCTGACCTTTACATAAGTACTCGTCACGTAAAATAATGGTTTTTGAGTATGTTGTCGTTTTTCTAAAATTACCTGGTACCTTGAGTAAATATACTCTAAATTTTTTATACTAAAGGGAAACCAGAGGTTTTTTACTTAAATTCATTTCAGAAATTTCTAAAGTCTTTAATAAAAAGAAATATAGTTCAAAAACTACTCGACGACCTCACTAAAAGATCTTTTATAGTCACTGAAGAGGTAATAGGAGAGTCTCATGAACTGATCATGACTCTCTTATGGGTGTCTACGACCATTTTGATTCAGAGCACCGACGGTCTAAGAGACCCCCTCTTTTTCTCGAAACGATACACTCTACGTAAATTATACTTTACCAATGTTTTCTCATTTTTTTTTTACACAACGAAGTGACTGTTAAGTTGAAAAATAAAAAAATAAATAAATATAAAAAAAAATTAAAAAAAAAAAATCAAAAAATAAAAAATTTAAAATTTTAGAAATTAAGAATGTACACAAGGGTTTGTACTTGGGGGGAGGGTGAAGGGAGGGGTATTGTAGAGAGACCCAGTAGGGGTACGTGGTCGGGGTTCGTACGATCTAAAATTTAAAGACATCATCGATTTTTCCTTACTTTACAAATTTCAAACCTTTGGATACACTCAGTTGATAGAAATACCAATCTTGGTAGGAAGATTTAATTTTATCTCGATACATGCACATTACTGTGTATACCTTCGGTGATAACGACATACTCCTTGACGGCGTAAAGAGTAACCTGAGTCTACACGTCAGTGTGTAATTTATTCCCTCGGTGGTATATGAAAAAACAATGAACACTCTTACGGCATATTACGTTCAATCTTATCTCTTACTGAAGAAAAACAAGATGACCCCAAATAGTTGAGACACTGAACCGACATTGATTTTAGTTCCAAATCTGTATTTTAATATGAATTTTTACGATTGTTCCGTCAAAAAAAGAGTACATTACCCAATCTTTAAAGTCCTTGTGTCCCTCTTAATATTCCACTGAAACCTGTTGGTACAATGTATGGAGACTAGTACAGACTATCACTTAACACCTGTCTACTTAACTAATTCGGTCAGTATGGGAAATGTAAAGGGAAAGATATTTTGGGAATCAGTTATTGTCGTCGTAATATAGTACTCTTTCTGACTTCGATATCCTTGAGTTTGAAACATGATACTTTTGTATGGATGTCCAATTTAATCTTCGTTACTATGGAAACGACAAATCATAGTCATATCCTTCATCTTTTGCCCCTTTGAGAATACCACGGGATTGTCACTTGTCAACCTTTAATAAACTTTTGATAGACAGATTTTTAAGACGGTTAGGTCAAAAGAGGTTTTGAAGTTGAATACAAGTCACCGGACGTCACTATAAAATCATGATCAAAAGTTATAAACCATCAAACGTTGTAACCTAACCCAACCTAGACACATCTTGGTTTAATCTCTTAGGTTAGGTAGATTGTTAGTAACGTTAACAATATTTTCGAAGGAATCCTGAACCTGATTTTCGATAAAATCATTCAAGGTTTATTTTACGAAATAAGGAACCTCTATTCAGTAATTTAGTTTTCACTATTCAGCGATCCCAGTTTCTGAAAAAAAGTCTTGTAAACGACTTACTAAAAGAAAGACTACCAGTGAACGTGTTCTAAACTCGTAGTCCAAGTAACTACTTTCTTCTTACATAACTCATAGATGACACATCCCGGTCCAAGAAACGTGTATATTTTCGTCCTATCCCCCAAACCGATTATAACGTCTTCACTTTTCTGTAATGACTCTTTAAACTGTAAAAGAATTCTTACCAACTCCTGATTTTATATGTTGTAAACAAGTGAATAAATAAAAATGATATACGATTCGTGTAATTTGGATGTTAAACCTAATAAAGAGTCACTCTTTTTGTTATCATACTTAATCGTTTTGTCTCAAAAGAATTATGTAGAGTAAATCACCTATAATCACGATGTTTGGGTTCCTCCTTTCATGATAAAGTTTAATTGTTCCGTTCCTCACTCGACTTCTCAAATTCTATCCATGAGTACCGGTGTGTTTGTTAGTACCACCTCTGTCCGAAGATTAAGATACCGGTAAAAGAATTGTTGGGAGGATGAGAAACACTACTCCTCATCAGACCCTTAATTGACTCTCGTCTCTACAAATATTAAAAGAGTTTTACCTAAGAACTTAAAGGTGAATTAAAGAGACTACTAGGTTTTAAAAAGGTACAGAAGGAGTGTGGCACAACAGAAAAAGTCAGTAGGTGAGAAGAGGTTCCCTCTTTGTAAACGATTATATAGATCAATCTCGAACTCAGTAACTAACCTGAATTAAATATTATCTATTCTAATAATATAGAATTTTAGTATCTCTAGATACAAAGGAAAAGAGAAATTTGAAGATCAAAATCCGTAGTTCCGGTCCATCGGTCAAAGAACGGTAGGGACGAACATAATGTACACTGTTTCGTCTATTTGGTTCAATTCCTGTAACAATTCCGTACCAATGGAACGAACGAAATACATCCATAAGAACTCTTACAAGAAGTAATACATATCTCTTTACCCCTCATAACTCTCCACTCTTATCCTCCTAACTTACTCTGGTTCCGAACACGAGACTTAGTTGAAAATTACATAAACAGCAGCAAACAATCCGAAGGGACCACTGAGTCACCATTTCTTAGACGGATGGTTACGTCCTCTACGTCCAAACTGGGGACCCAATCCTTCTAGGGGACCTCTTCCTTTACAGTTGGGTGAGGTCATAAGAACGGACCCTTTAGAGCACCTGTCTCCTCGGACCACCCGATGTCAGGTACCCCAATGTTTTCTCAACCTATGCTGAATCGTTGATTTGTTGCCGTTGTCATAATCAACGAACGTATCTACAATCGACAATCCTTTACCATCAAACTAAGTTCCACAGAACCAAAGAATACACTCCGAGGAAACACTTGGGATATACCTCCATCCAAACCGAACTCGACCGTGAACTAACCCTATAATGACTTAAGTGTCGTCGTTACAAAAGTCCTACGACAGTTTTGGAGTAGGATTTACTACGACTGGGAAACCATATACAACTTTACATAAAAGTCTTAAACAGGAAAATTTGAAAGAAATCTCGTAGAAGACAGTATCTCTTTGAAACAAACCCTATCATAAAAAAATATAATAAAGACTGACTATTCCTCCTATTTTTTTCGGAAGGGTAACACTTAGGATTTTTATATGAAGATACAATAATAACGACAAATCAAAAAAAAAGAAATTAGAAAGAATTTTTAAATTTAGTAACTAGACAGACATTAAATAAAAACTTACCATTGAATTAAGGATCCAGGTAGGTTACAAATCTGTAAACCATAAAAGGATGTACTAACTAAAATAATCAAAACTTTAAGGTTGATATTATATAGATAATGAACAGAAAAATTAAGAACAGACGTTCAAATATGTGATGTTGTATTAAACAAACGAAATTTGTCAGTATAAAGAAATGTGTTTTTACACATTTTACACGTAAACGAGAAAACTTTGTTACTATTTATGACAAACTACATATTAACTTGTATAAATAGAGAAGGGACGTCAAGAGTTTACACTGACGAAGAACGTTAGTACGACTGGTGAAAGTCAAGTCGAGTCAAGTCAAGTCAGCGAGTCAACACAGGCCGAGAAACGCTGGGGTACTTAACGTCGTGCGGTCCGGAGGGACAGGTAGTGGTTGAGGGCCTCAAGTGAGTCTGAGTGCGGGTAACTCAGGTACTACGATAGGTCGGTAGAGTAGGAGACAGTAGGGGAAGAAGAGGATGGGGGTTAGGGAGGGTCGTAGTCTCAGAAAAGGTTACTCAGTTCAGAAACGTACTCCACCGGTTTCATGACCTCAAAGTCGAAAGGGTAGTAAGGAAGGTTTCTTTAGGGTCCCAACTAGAAGTCTTACCTGACCAACCTAGAGGAACGTCAGGTTCCTTGAGAGTTCTCAGAAGAGGTTGTGGTGTCAAGTTTTCATAGTTAAGAAGTCGCGAACTGGAAGAAGTGTCAGGTTGAGAGTGTAGGTATGTACTGATGACCTTTTTGGTATCGGAACTGATCTGTCTGGAATCAGACGTTTCATTACAGAGACGAAAACTTATACGATAGATCCACTGGTGAAATCCGAAAGAATTAATCTCTATAAGATTCCAAACCTAATTTTCTAGAACGAACACTGAGTCCCTCCACTGTAGACTTACGATGGAAGTGTATCGTGTCTATTAGGGTTCAGTATCAAAAAACAAGGGGTAGGGGGGCGGTAAGTGTCAAAAAACGTTTTTTGTTATTGGAGACTACACAACTTAAAATTACTCTTTTTACAGTGACTAAGTTTATTACGGTCAACACGAATCCCGGTACTAATACCCAGACTTAATTGAGACTATCTACTCGTTTGACACCGACTTACTCCGTTTTTACGTTTTGATACAGACTTTAAGTACTAATTTTACTATTACTATAGTCGTTACCAAACTTTTATAAATTACGACGTCCGACATACACTCCGTAGTGAATGTAAGAATTTTATAGGTGTCATAATAAAAGTAAAAAATTCACTCTTCTGTCCAAGTCTCATTGAATGAGTAAAGTATATTGGTCAGTCATCATGTCGACCCTCGACCCTAAATATCGATCTAACCAGGAGAGATTTGAGACCCGATTAAAAAGTCAAACGATTAAGTAGGGAAGAAAGTAAAATGTAGGTAAGGGTCACTGGTTGCTATCATCGTTCGACTTATACTTTACAGAAGGTGACTCTTATAGATACAATTTACGACGGTTCAGTTAGAAAATTCGAAACAGAAGAACGATGTGACGTCCTTTCAGTTTCTCTTTTCGATTAACAACTCAGTGATAAAGATAAATTGTTTCTACCTACTTTCTAAAAAAACGTCGATAAAATTTTTATTAAAAATAGGTTTATAAATATAAATAGATATTAATTCTATTAGTGTCACTAAAACGGTGTACAAATGTCTAAGATTTGACAGACAGCTCTGTTCAAACGTAAGACATTTCAGTTATAGTAGGAAATTTTAAATTATTTTATCTTAATAAAATATCATTGTTAAATTAAATTTCCTGACCAAACTTTATAAGACCCGGAAGACCTGAGTTAAATGTCTGTCGGACGAAGTTAGAAGAGATCGAATGTGGGGGTACCAAGTTAATTTAATTCATTCGAAATTTTTGACTTTTCTCTTTTCTCCCGATAAATGACCCTTTTTACCCTTTTCATTTACTGGGATAACAGGGGTGGGATTACAGGGTAGAGTTCAGGGTTTTAATTTACTATACCGACCTCTACTTCCACTACAACGGTAGAGAGATCCTGAACACGACTGACCCCCGAACAAAACTAAAATAACTCCTTTGACTCTCTGTGACCCAACTTAGAGTGTAGTAGACCTGTTCTTTCGACACGTGACCCCGGTACAGAGGAAAGAAATTAGTACGAAGAAGAGGAACATCTACCAATGTAAGAAGGGGTCCCGATAGTATAGTCTTTATTACCCACCCCACCTCACCGAACTATGAAACAGAGTGACCACTTAAATTATAAACCACTAAAATCTTTAATTTTGTACGGAAACCGATCCAATATTATTGTTCACTTTTTAATATAGGTTATGTAATTAGTGTATTTTAGATTTGTATTGATGATAAATTCGGGACATTTTTTTTTAGAATGAAACATAAAGATGAAAAATTTCTATTTATTGTAATAAACTTACAATAATTTTATTGTACAACTTGTTACAGATCATCATGAGGTGAAAAATAGGATTAATGTAATTTACCAGTGTAGTCTCGAAATACTTTATTGGAGAAGTTTTACTTTCCGTATAAAAAAATACGTCCTACTTAATTACCGAAAATAACCCTATCCTACCATGAAGTGTTTTCGGTTCGTTTAAATTACCTGAGGAGTCTATAAGTTGTTCTCTACTCTACTACCATGATAGGATATCATCTACTCTTTAACTCTACTTTTTATATCTATAGTAAACAACGTCTGATAAGAGTTATAAACCGAAAAGTCTTTTTCCTTTTTACGTCGGGTCTCGGTTGTGTAAAGTAGTAAACTCAAAGTAATGTTTTTACTGTTTTTGAACGACCGAACCTTTATAATTTCCGTTGTACTACCCTACATCTTAGGACAATTATCAACAGTTTAGATCTCTTTAAAGTTCGTTCCCTTTTCCTTTTCACGGTTTATCTTTCAAAGACTCCGAGAAGTTTTTACTTCAGAAATGTTTCGGTAAAGGACCACCAAGAAAGACCCTATTTTGAATCAGATGAAAACCTTATAAAAGGGTGTGTGAAACGTTCTAGATCTTTAATAATACGGAAGATGGACAGAACGACGTAATTGTTACCGTCAATCTGTCCCTTCCTGACGACTTCTTCTTAATCCTGAGTCTACTGTTACTGACATTTAGTAACAAAGTTTTTTCCAGTGTCATACGGGAGGAAACATTTCTTGTAACCCCTTGTAAAAAGAGAACCTAGTCCTTCGTGACTGTACACGTGTGTTACGAAACCTTGGTACTTCGCGGTTTACCTCAAAGTAGGTCCTAAAGAATATCAGACAACGAGTCCATCCGTATAAGAATAATGCATTGGACTGTCGTTTTGGGTCGAGAGAGGTGTGGGCAAGGAGTCGAAGTCCCTAGATTGGTTCTAGTCGACATTTAGTGGTTAAAGTGATAATAGTTATTTGTTTCCACCGTTTTACCACACTTACCGGGACTTTAAGGAGTTTAAGTACTAACGTTTCGTTGTGATAAGTAGTTATAAAAAGTACGAAACCGGTTCCTAACATGGAACATCCAAAAGTCCAGTTAAGGTCTGAACGATCTTAATTGTGAACGTTTATCGACATTCTGAATGATCGGGTTCCTTGTAAAGGTCTTTAGTTTCATTTTGCAACTAAAGAACGATCTATTAAACTTATGACCCCGAAGACTCTATCGTGATCACCATTTATGGACGGTTGGTCAAGTCCTTTACATTTTCTACGTCCAAACTAGGGGCCCAACTCTTCTAGGGGACCTCCTTCCGTACCGTTGGATAAGGTCATAAGAATGGACCTCTTAGGATACCTGTCCCCTCGGGCCACCCGATGTCAGGTAACCCAACGTTTCAGTCTGTACTGACTTCACTGAATCGTGTGTACGTATGTTAAACTTATAATAATATATATCACTATATAGTCCTAAAGGTTATACGATTAACATATTTTGTCGTTGACAAGATTCTCAACACCTCACCCTCCCTGTAGTAAAAACAGAAATTGTAGTTTCTACTCGAATTACGGTGTCAAGAAGACGTTTTATCGTTAGTAAAATTACAATACTTTACGGTGTCGGAACACATTGAGTTACTTTGATACTCGGTACGGTACATCCCGGTGGATTCTACCCACCCAGTACCACCTCTTAAGACTGTTTTACACCAGATGATCTCTTCCCTTACCGTTTGGTGAAGTCATAAGAACGGAACTCTTGGGGTACTTTTCCGTTTTTCTATCCTGGGACTTTCTACTTGAGAGGTCCAGACATCCACAGGTTGTACGACGACCTCTAGTCACCTCTTTATTGAGGTCTTTCTTACTTATCTACCTCGGTTTCGTTTTTCTTGTCGGTCGAAACATACACTGACCACTACCTTCACTTTAAACTACGACATTTCTCGTTATAACGTACCTTGGACCTTACAATCTAGGTACTTAGTTCCGTTTTACCTTCACCAGTTTGTCCTCCACCGTTCTCACTTGTAACTGTAAAATCCCTAGTCGCTTGATTTTACCTGACCTTACCCACTTAAATTGAGTCTTCTTGTAACATAGATGATGACAGCCGTCCTTAGGGAATCTTCTTTACCTCATCGGTATCAGTTGTTTTCTCAGGTTTTACGTCATGAACCTACGTTAGAGTTCTCATTGTACCTTTGAATGTAATGACATTCGTTTTATCTATCGGTTGTCCTTAAACGACATACCGAGTCCTTTGAGTTTGTCTCCGAGACATAGTTGGATCTCCACACTCTACCCCTTCCTCTATCCTCCCTCAAAGTTTTCCCTCCCCCATATACATATGGATACCGACTAAGTGTTACTCCAAACTGTCTTTTGTCGTTTTAAGACATTTCGTTAATAGGAAGTTATTTTTTATTTTATTAACTTTTTGTTTATTGTTTGGTTTTTTGTTGTCGTTGATGTTGTTGTCGTTGTCTTACTAGAGACAAGTAAAGGTTCCGTTCGACATGTTATAGTGTCATTAGATTCAGATACGAGGTTGGTCATTACGACTTCTTCAACGTCAACTTACCAAGGCACTTCTGGATGTTCTGGAAGATCTTGATTGTAGGAGTTTTCTACAGGAAAAGTAATATCCCCTGACCTTACGTTTTAATCCTTGAGTTCTCTATGGACCTCATTGTCTGTGTAAACCGGAACCTCATGTTTTACTACGTCCAGTTTCAGATTGTCTCAAAATGGTTCTCTTGCGTGACCAGTATCTTTTGTAGGAGAAGGTTGTTGTGCTCTTTTCTGAGATGTGTACCTGTAGTGTTCAACCAGTTATGGCTTTAGTCTAACTAATATAAAAACGTCGGTTTCTACCTTTTCGAGATATGTCGGTCGCTTTTGTTCTGACCCTCGACTGACACCGAGTCTAGTACTTGAGAAATAACAGTTTAAATCTGAATTTAACTTCTTTCATCCCCTTTGGTGATTTGGTAAGTACATACTGGATTTAGTTTAGGGAATGTTAATATGTCATCTTCACAGTTTATCAAAGTTCACTAATATAGACTATCTTACGGATTTCTTGATACCTGTCTCAAAGTACTGTACCATGTCCTCTGTCTCTAGTTCTGGTAGGGGTTCTTTTTCTTTACGTTTTTACGTTTTACCAACGGACTTCTCCGGAACGTTTATCGACTCTTTTCTTCTCTTCGATTGTAGTTTCCTCTTTTCCTTTCTATATCGGTAAACTTACGTCTCAAGGTCTCTTATCGTTCCTCTCCATTCTTTCGGAAGGAGTCACTAGTCACGTTTCTTTATCTCCTTTTGTCATCCTACCTTTTCTTATCGCTAGAGAAGTTCTTTAAATCTCTATGGTTCCCTTGTAAAGTATGTTTCTACCCGTGTTGTTTCCTGTCTTCATCAAACCTGGATTGTCTTCGTCTTTTATAATTCTCCACCGTTATTATGTGTTTTCTTGATATGTTTTTTCTGGAAGTACTGGGTCTATTGGTACTACCACACTAGTGAGTGGATCTCGGTCTGTACACCCTCACACTTCAGTTCACCCGGAATCCTTCGTAGTGATACTTGTTTCGATTAACTCCATTTCCTTAAGGTCAACTCGACAAAGTTTAGGACTTTCTACTACGAGACTTTCACGATGTGAGTTATACGGTCGTTTAAACCTTCTGAGTCGTTACCGGTGTTCTGACCTTTTCCAGTCAAAAGTAAGATTAGGGTTTCTTTCTGTTACGGTTTCTTACAAGTTTGATGACTTGTTAACGGGAATATAATGTATGACCGTTTCATTACGAGTTTTAAGAGGTTCGGTCCGAACTTGTCATGGACTTGACACTTGAAGGTCTACAAGTTCGACCTAAATCTTTTCAGTCTCCTTGGTCTCTAGTTTAACGGTTGTAGGTAACTTAGTAACTTTTTCGTTCTCTCAAGGTCTTTTTATAGATGAAGACGAAATAACTGATATGGTGTCAGGAACTGATACACTTAGTGTTGTTTGACCTTTTAGTTCTTTATCATCATGGTCTGGTGGACTGAACGGAGGACTCTTTAGACATACGTCCAGTTCTTCGTTGTCAATCTTGACCCGTACCGTGTTGTCTGACCAAGGTTTAACCCTTTCCTCATACAGTTCCGACCAATAACAGTGGGACGCATAAAGGAATATACTTCACATGTAGTACACTTTACGGTCCGACCTACTTCGTGTTCGAGTTTAAATCCAACGGTCCTCTTTATAGTTATTTTAGTGTACAAGTATAAGAAATATGTCTCGTACCACCTGAGAACTACTGAATTCATTTCCACTTACAAAAATAATGATCAATGAAGTAAACCCACAACCGAATAATTTAACATAGGTAATATATAAACAACGGAGTATCAAAGTTTAGATGGGAAGTAACGGGATAAACACTATGACCTTATAAAGAAGGAGTGTTCGAAGGTCTTACGATTAGAAACCCATATTTCCGTGACTTCTTCCCTAAAAGAAAAACCTAGACCACACGAAAGGAGAAATACAAACACTTCCATATCCGACTGTACCTTCTGTAGACCATCTCTAGTGAACTAGAGAAAATACTCAAGTCTACCACCGAAACAGTCAAAGTATCTGTGATATGGACCGAAGGATCTTCTTCCAGTGACCAGGGAACTGAAGATGTACTCGAGACACCCATGGTGTATATCGAAGATGTACCGTCCAACGTCCCTGTAGGACCGACCGAAGGACCTCAGAGGGGTCACTACCGGAAAACCACTTAAGGGACACCCGTCAAAGGATCATCGAAAGACCAATCCGGTTGACTACAAAGTTGACCGAAAGGTTGTCTGACTGGTTGTCTGACATTCTTTAAACCCGAGACACGAAGGTTTCATAAGACACGACTTTGAAATCGTATGTCGAAGGACTTTTTAAACCCCCCCAAAGACTGTCTACCAAGACAAAGATGGGAACCGGATGGCTGACTCATCTGAGGTGGGGTCCCATTAGACCTTTATAAAAGAAAGTCACTTGACGTTGGAGTGGAAGAAGTCACTCCAGACTTAGGGGTGGAATCCCTCTTTAGGGTGAGAGAGGTGGAAGTTCAAACAATGAAAGAACTCATGACATATAAAGAAGTCGGGATCTCATAAAATCCCTCAAAAGAAAACAAGAGAGAATTAATTAAGGAACATTTTTCAATTATTAAGAAGTATAACTGGAAAGGAAGAAGTCTAATGATATACCGAAGACCGTATACGTAGATATTAACTATGTTTTAATCCCTCTTTTTCATTATACTCACCATCATCGAACCCTTCACAATAAGGAGAGGACTCCAGTTCCTCGAAGGAATTTTTAACATAACTCTATGGAGTCAACCTAAGTTGGGTTTCTCGATGTAGAACTGGGTTTTAATACAATAACTAATTTTTTTTTTAGTAGAGAATTTTTACAAAGTCTCAGAAGGGTAAAGTAGGGGAAAGTGATAAATTTTAAAGAATATCTAACTTTCCCTCGTACTAGTCCTGCAATTCATCACTGAATTCTCCTTAGTCACTTTTTTCCGAGAATTTATTGTTACCTAAATATATATACCAGACCTAAAGGAAAATAAAGGTCGTAGGAGTTATGGTTTTAATACTTCTAGAAATTGTAGTGGACGTCCCTTCCACTTTACGAAATAATTTTTTTTTTACTTTGGTCTAACAGTGATCTTTTTGGTCAAACCTTTCTTTTCTGACGACCGATCTTGAAACGAATTATGTTTTACCACTTGCAACTTTTGGAAAAGGACTTATCGTTATCCTTTATTTAAAAATCAGTTTAGTCGACCTACCAAAACTAGGTTACCTAGTTTTTTCGGAACATGGTACACGGACGTACGATACATCGAAGTCACAACCTGAGAAACTCTGGGATTCCTGAAATCGGGAGGTC
Organism: Capra ibex; assembly: GCA_006410555.1. Lineage (NCBI taxonomy): Eukaryota > Metazoa > Chordata > Mammalia > Artiodactyla > Bovidae > Capra > Capra ibex. Next base: position 66,195,674 of record SJYO01046538.1, read on the forward strand.
TGAGGAGACAGGTACCCTAAGAGACCCGTTCTTATGACCTCACCCTACGGTACGAGAAGAGGACCCCTGGAAAGATTGCGTCCCTACCTTGGGTGCAGAGAATTCAGAGGACGAAACCATCTACCCAAGAAATGGTGACCACCGTGGAATTACTTTACAATAATACCTCTTCCTTCTTTACCTATGTTTATAAAACAGAATTTATCGACTCCAACTTTGTCGTCGGTCTTTGAAATTCGGACTGGTTATGGAGTTATCGAAGATACCACTCCTTTCGGATACACTATGGAGGTAGTCTTTCTGACGGAAGACGTCTCTTTTATGTATAAGGAATGAATCTTAACAAAGAAAGTGAATGGGGTGAAGAATCCTGAACCCGACGACGACGAATGTCGGTCTTTCCGTCTCTAGAGTCCGGTTTTGATACGTCTTTATTAATGAGGATTAATACCCTTGTTCCTCTAGGTTGGTCAGGTAAGATTTCCTCTAGTCAGGACTCACAAGAAACCTTCCTTACTACGATTTCGACTTTGAGGTCATGAAACCGGTGGAGTACTCTTCTCAACTGAGTAACCTTTTCTGAGACTACGACCCTCCCTAACCCCCGTCCTCCTCTTCCCCTGCTGTCTCCTAGTCTACCGACCTACCGTAGTGGCTGAACTACCTACACTCAAACTCACTTGAGGACCTCAACCACTACCTGTCCCTCCGGACCGAACGACGTTAAGTACCCCAGTGTTTCTCAGTCTGTGCTGACTCACTGACTTGACTACCCTTGTAATTTCACGTCAAGACTAGGTGATAATCCTAAAAGGGTTCTCGAAATAAGATGAGTTAAAGGGGGGAGGTCTCTTTCTTGTTAGTCCCTCAGTTGGTAGTCGTTTGGTACTTTTTGTATCTCAGATGTTTCTTTACCATGAGTCTAACCTCGACACTTTTTTCACGTGACCCTACTGGGTCTCCCTACCATACCCCTCCCTCCACCCTCGCCCCAAGTCATAACCCTTGTGCACATGTGGGTACCGTCTAAGTACACCTACATACTGTTTTGGTTATGTTATAACATTTCATTAATCGGAGGTTAATTTTATTTATTTAAATTTAATTTTTTTAACTTTTTCTTTTTAAGACTGACACATGAGTGTTTTACTCATGTTAAATAACAGTCCTATAAAATGAAGTGGTCCATTCACTTCGGTAGGTTTTGTATCAATAGAGGGGGTGGGGGAAACAAAAAATAAGAGAAGTAGAAGAGCGTCTAACTTTCCAGTGGAAAGAGAAGAGTCTCGTTGGGGGTGACTAGACGTATAACTCATAGTGATAAGGGGTCAATATAGCGATAACCACCAAAACAATTAGATACGACGGAAGTGATAAAAGTATAAATTTTCTTTTAGAATTAACCTCATATCAACGAAGAGTAATCAATCGATAAAATCTGTATCATAGTTCTCATACATGTACAGTTGGGATTAGTAATAAAGGTATAACGGATTTAAAAAGTAAGACACAAATAAGAATGTATAAAGAAGTAGAACTTCTTTTGTTCAAACGACTGAGACATAAAAGTAAAGAAAAGAAGGTAATTTTTTTTACAGGTTACTGGTACGACGACCCAGGACGACGGTAGTTGGACCTTCCTTTCAGGTTAGTGAGGGATGAAAACTACCGACGCCCCATCCTTCAGTCAAGACTCGACTCCGGTGGTTATGAAGGAACCGTCTCTTAGTCTCAACGAACGTAAGTGGTTCGTCCCTTACCCCACTCGTGGTCGGAGTCGAGACATGAGTCCAAAACCTGTGGTAGGTCCACCTCTTAACCTCGTGTCTCACTAAGAAGGTCCGTCCCCTAACCTTTAATTGAGGGACGACTCTGTGACCCGACCTTTAAATTACGTCCAGTGAACGAAGACACCCGTCCTCCTACCTCACCTTCTCTTCAAGGGACTAGTGTCACAACTTTTGTCGTACTATAAAAGGTTGACACAACCGACCTAAATCCGTCCTTAAAGGTTCTTTCAAAAGACAACATTCCAGTAGGAAAGGGTCCGGGGAATCCATCCCTTTTTCTGAAAAGAACTACCAAAAACAAACAAACATGGATCATTAGACAATTCCTATATACCCTTCATCGTTCCTTTGATTCTTCGAGTGACGGTACAACTAAGGACTCCAGTGATCCGGTAAGCAGAAGAAAGGTGGAGATTCTCAGAACCAAGACAACATAGATACCCGAAAATCAAAATTTTCTCTTCTGGACCGTCTTCACCAGAATCGATCTTTGTCTTCATGGGTAGATGAAATTAAGATGATGTTAATCTTAATGACATACAGACGCAAAATGTCCTTGTGAGATTAAATAAAGATAAAAGGTCCGCATCAAAAACTCTCGGAGGGAAATGGGAGTTATCATGAGATCAAACTTTTACTTAATACGATAGTGGGATAATATGACGAGTAGAACGAGGTGCAAAGGACGGTCCTTATATCAGTTTTAGAAATGAAGTTTCTAGAGAAGTTTATATATGAAGTACTTACTGAAAATCGTTTCGGTGTCACGATATGAATATAGAAGGTACATCTACAAAGGCTAGTCTCTAAAATAACAGGATAACGTGCAATGTAAAAGGGATTGTGCAGAAGGAGAAACTGGAACAAAGACACTTACGACATGACGGGATAATAATTCGAAACATTAGTAGAACCTGAGGAGGGAGAGATGGTAAAGGTCAATGTTAGTCAGCGTTTCGTTCATAACTAAGTAAGAACCTATCCCGAATTCGTAGGAACAACTAAAGAAGGAGAAGTTAGTGAAAATGTGTACGGATGATGTGACACAATAATTTCGTTAGGAAATTAATACAATTTAAAAGTCACCCGAGTTTGAGAAAGTCCTATTAAAGAACTGTGTAGATAAACGACAGACGGAAGGTTCCAATAAAGAGAAAAAGGAGATTGTGTGTAAAAAGGTCGGTCTGGGTAACGGAAGACAAGGAATCTGATCGTACTATCAGTCAACTGGTCTTGGTGGTAAGTCATCGTGTTTTGGTCTTCAGGTTTAAATTTAAAATGTATCCCTTTTATTTCTTGACGTTATCTAGTATACTAATTTTTTTTTTTTTTCCATCTAAAAGTCCGTATCTACCTAGATCCAGAAGTTCACTATATTTTTATAGAAGACAAAACCGAGACGAAAAAAGAAACATCGGAAACAGATATCCCGTTAAGGGAGAAGTGTATCCTTTTAGTCGGTGGTCCTTAAATATCGGAGGGTCAAATCGTTAAGGACATCTTCATCTCAAGAAAGTAAAGTTATCAAACTTGTTGAGAGGTACTAAATATTACTTTTAAGAAATGAACGAGTACCAATAGGATTCTTAACTTCCATTTCCTAAGGTTCGGTCAAACTTAGTGTACTAGACTTTCGTCGTCTTTTGACCAAAGGGAGACGGGAGTTTGACTCCAAGATATGAGTCTTTTCCGTCTTCCACTGTGTTGCCTAAAGTGGTGGTCATTTAATATCCAAAATATCTCGTTTTTGAAACAGAATTACTAAGAATAAAAAGGTAGAACATTTATGTCACGAACAGTGTATTATCCAAGAGTTTTCTACAACCTACTACCCGTCAAAAAATGTATAGGTCCGAAAACAATAATAACACGAAGGGAAACCTTAAGAAGAGGTGAACAGAAATAAAGTTTAAACGTGAACTCAGAAAAGAAAGAATATAATGTAAAAGATTGGTGACATCGATAGTTGTTTGAGAACTCTGAAAAAAGACAGAATTGTGAGAACCTTAAAATATGACGTAAATAATAAAAAGACACAAAGTATATATATTCAGACAAAAGTTGTTAATTTAATTTTTTCTTGAATTCCCCTCTTTTATTGGAATATAAGTTTACTGTGAAACGTACCGTAAATCACATAATAAAAACTTAAACCTACTAAGTTTTTACAAACTTTTCACTTCAGTACTGATGTACTTCAGTTGTTTTACTTCAAATAAAATATCACTTCTTTCTCTCGCTACTTCTTTATAACGTGACAATTCGATAAATAGGTTAATGACATTGTAGTTTTGGTATTTCGTTTTAGTAATTTATATAAGTCAAGTCAAGTAAAGTCAGTGAGTCAGTACAGATTGAGAAACGCTTGGGTACTTAGTGTCGTGTGGTCTGGAGGGACAGGTAGTGGTTGAGGACCTCAATCAGTCACTACGGTAGGTCGGTAGAGTAGAAGACAGTAGGGGAAGAGGAGGACGGGGGTTAGGGAGGGTCGTAGTCTCAGAAAAGGTTACTCAGTTGAGAAGCGTACTCCACCGGTTTCATGACCTCAAAATCGAAATCGTAGTAAGGAAGGTTTCTTTAGGGTCCCGATTAGAGGAAGTCTTACCTAACCAACCTAGCAGAACGTCAGGTTCACTGAGAGTTCTCAGAAGAGGTTGTGGTGTCAAGTTTTCGTAGTTAAGAAGTCGTGAGTCGGAAGAAGTGTCAGGTTGAGAGTGTAGGTATGTACTGGTGTCCTTTTTGGTATCGGAACTGATCTACCTGGAATCAGCCGTTTCATTACAGAGACGAAAACTCATACGATAGATCTAACCAGTATTAATTTATATAATCTTCACCTGTTTATGTTTTAACAACAACCTTCAAAACTGTGAAGACAATTCCTAAGATCATTTAAAGATAGGATATTTTTTCAACTGATCAAATATTTAAGGATTATAAACGGGACGTATCTGATATAAAGAAAAATACTAGACACCTTATCGATATTACAGAAACTGAGACTACAAAAATAGACTGTAGAAAAATCCTTGTGTAGACGTACAACATAGTGGTATGGGACTGAAGGTATAGACAATAGAAAATACGGTATTAAAAACTTTGACATAAGACTTACGTTTTGTCAGTAAGAATAAGATGTGGGACTCATGATACATGAAAGAATAAATAACACATCCAGGAAAAAAAGGAACAAGTAGAAGGGACTTTTTCATTCTTATCCTATACGTACGTTTGTGTACTTGACATATCTAATCCAGAGAATAATGTTACTTATTCTATCCTTATTTGGGTGTTATTTTGTTAATCATTTACACAAAAATATTACTTTTGGGAACTTGATATCAAAACTTGTATATATGTTCTTATCGTGTTACATTTTGTTTAACTCTAATACAAAAAAGAAGGGAGAAATTTAAAACCTTAAAGACAGAACCATATACTTATAAATTAATATTTGTAAGTAAAGATACAACTTTATGAACTTTTAAGTATAAGTATGTGTCACAACGGTATCAGAGATGATGGAATCCCGAAGTACGTCCGATTAGTACTTAAAATCTCAACCGATTTAATAACTTCGTTTATTGCAAAAGACGAATATTGTCTCTTTTCTTGTGTCTACTTTTTCTCAGTATTTTCACCTGGATATCCTCAGTAACGTAAGAAGTTCCTCATGTGTCTTACAATATGTATGGAGAAGAATACAAATACAAGCAATTCACATTTATAAGTACACTAAAACACTCTACATTACTAGTCTCATAAGTTGATATCAAACTGTTATAGTCTTAAACAGAAGTTTCTGAATTTAGAACGAAGACATTTTCTCACGATTTTACCCGAATAAAAAATACTATTTTGAATGAATGGAAAATTATTCGACACGATTTAGGTACTGTTCCTAAGTACAGGTATCCCTTAATTGTTTCAAATCTTATTACAAAACGAGAAGAACAAGAGACCGAGATTAACCTTACAGTCGTAGGAAGTTCCTTTAAGAAAAGAGAAGTGAAAAGAAAACCTTACTTTGTATATTTGAATTTCGATGTCTGATAATTATTTGTAAGTCAATAATAAGAGTGTGGGGTAGACGTAGTTTAAATCTCCTATAGTCTTCGAAACGACTTGAATCTAAAAAGACAAAATCAAAAGAGAAGTGTGATAACCAGACAAAATTTTGACGTTCAATTAAGTCCGGAGACGAGGTAAAGAGTTTTCAACGGAACTCAACAAAATTCAAATACCTCGTAGGAACTGGTACATTGACATTCGACTCTATCGAGATGTTTCGAAGACCGAACAAAGACTATATACAAGGGATCTCTGGTAAAATTTTCACGAAAGAATTTCATTCTAGAGTTTCTGATGGGCTTCGTGGGGATCCCGTTAAATTTTTTTTTTTTTTAGTCACAGATCCCTTACCTATTTCTTTAATAAGTTTAAAATAGTAACAGCGCCAAATTTGACGACGTAATCTATATGTCAATGATAGCAGAGTGGTTTTTCTTTAGTCGGTTTCCGAGATAAAAATCCGAAAATTTAAAATTATCCTTTTAACCTTGTTCTATTGTCACACGTCCGAACTTTAGAACAGTTCGAATAAGTATTCAAAAAGATTTACCGTTTGGTTGTCCAAATAAAACCCTACACATTACTGTTTAACAAGAATTCCACAGAGAGTAGGTATCCTCACATAAATTCAGAGTCACTCGTCTTCCAGTGAAAAATAGAAGGATTGACTGTGTGTGATTTGGTGTAAGTTCCAGTCCTCCCCGTCGGCACTCCTCTATGGGGAGTAGGTTCCATTCCTCGTCGCCGACACGAAACGATCTCGACGGCACTTCTCTATGGGGTGCAGGTTCTATTCTCTTTGGGTTCATTGGGAGAGACTACACTCTCCCGTAGTCTCCCGTCTGTGTGACTTTGGTATTAGTGCCTTTTGATCGGTTAGTCTAGTGTGATCGTGATGTCGGAACAGATTGAGCTACTTTGGTTCGGTACGGGACACCCCGGCGGGTCCTGCCCTCCCAGTACCACCTATACAGACTGTCTTACACCAGGTGACCTCTTCCCTTACCGTTTGGTGAAGTCATAAGAACGGAACCCCTGGGGTACTTGTCATACTTTTCCGTTTTACTATCCTATGACTTTCTCCTTGAGCGTCCCAGTCATCCACGGGTTATACGAGGACCTCTAGGGTCACCTCTTTATTGAGGTCTTTCTTACTTTCCTACCACGGTTTCGTTTTTGTTATGGGTCCACACCTACACTGACCATTATCTTCGTTCCAGGTTACGACATTTCTCGTTATAACGTATCCTTGGACCTTACAATTCAGGTACTTAGTTCCGTTTAACCTTCACCAGTTTGTCCTCTACCGTTCTCACTTGTAGCTGTAAGATCCTTAGTCGCTTGATTTTACCTGACCTTACCCACTTAAATTGAGTCTACTGGTAATATAGATGATGATACACGTCTTTAGGGAATCTTCTTGATCTCATCGGTAGTACCAGTTACTTTCTCAGGTTTTACGTCATGAACCTACGTCAGAGTTTTTACTGTCTTACTAGAGACAAGCAAAGGTTCCGTTTGGTAAGTATAGTTCCATTAGGTTCGGATACGGGGTTGGTCATTGTGACTTCTTCGACTTCAACTTAACAAGATACTTCTGGATGTTCTGGAAATCTTGATTGTGGGGGTTTTCTACAGGAAAAGTAATGTCCCCTGATCTTACTTTTTCATCCTTCAGTTCTTTGTGGACCTCATTGTCCGTTTAAACCGGAACCTCATACCTTACTCGTCCCTTTTCCGATTATCTCATAATGGTTCTCTTGTGTAACCAGTATCCTTTGTGGGAGAAGGTTGTTGCGTTTTCTTCTGAGATGTGTACCTATAGTGGTCTACCAGTTATGGCTTCAGTCTACCTAATATAATAAACGTCGGTTTCTACCTCTTCGGGATATATCAGTCGTTTTTGTTCTGGCCCTCGACTGACACCGAGTCTAGTACTTGAGGAATAACGGTTTAAGTCTGAATTGAACTTCTTTCACCCCTTTTGGTGATCTGGTAAGTCCATACTGAATTTAGTTTAGGGAATACTAATATCTCACCTTCATTCTTTATATAAATTCCCTGATCTAGACTATCTGTCTCACGGACTACTTGATACCTGACTCCAAGACTGTAACATATCCTCTGTCCCTAATTCTGGTAGGGATACCTTTTCTTTACGTTTTTTCGTTTTACCGACAGACACCTCCGGGATGTCTATCGACACTTTTCTTCTCTTCGTTTTTCGTTTCTTCTTTTCCTTTCTATATTCGCAGACTTACGTCTCAAGGTTTCTTATCGTTTCACTTCAGGGAGTTAGCACAGATTAAGAAACGCTGGGGTACCTGACATCGGATTGTCCGAGGAGGTAGGTACCCTAAAAGGTCCGTTCTTATGACCTCACTTAACGGTAAAGGAAGAGGTCTCTAGAAGGGTTGGGTCCCTGACTTGGGTCCAGAGGACGTAACATCCGTTTGCAAAATGGTAGACTCGGTGGTCCCTTCAGGATTTCTTATCGTTCCTCTCTATCTTGTGGATAGAGTCGCTAGTTACGTTTCTTTATCTCCTTTTGTTGTCTTACCCTTTCTGTTCTCTAGAGAAGTTCTTTTAATCTCTATGGTTCTTTTGTAAAGTACGTTTCTATTCGAGTTATTACCTGTCTTTAACATACCTGGACTGTCTTCGTCTTCTATAATTCTTCTCCACCGTTCTTATGTGTCTTCTTGATATGTTTTTTCTAGAAGTGTTGGTTCTATTAGTACTACCACACTAGTGAGTGGATCTCGGTCTATAGGACCTTACACTTCAGTTCACCCGGAATCTTTCGTAATGATACTTGTTTCGATCACCTCCACTACCTTAAGGTCAACTCGATAAAGTTTAAGACTTTCTACTACGACACTTTCAGGACGTGAGTCATACGGTCGTTTAAATCTTTTGAGTCGTTACCGGTGTCCTGACCTTTTCCAGTCAAAAGGAAGGTCAGGGTTTCTTTCCGTTACGGTTTCTTACGAGTTTGATGGTGTGTTAACGTGAGTAGAGTGTACGATCATTCCATTACAAGTTTTAAGAGGTTCGGTCCGAAGTCGTTATGTACTTGACACTTGAAGGTCTACAAGTTCGGCCAAAATCTTTTCCGTCTCCTTGGTCTCTAGTTTAACGGTTGTAGGAGACCTAGTAGTTTTTTCGTTCTTTCAAGGTCTTTTTGTAGATAAAGACGAAATAACTGTTACTTTTTGGAAACTGACACACCTAGTGTTATTTGACACCTTTTAAGACTCTCTACCCTTATGGTCTGATGGACTGGACGGACAACTCTTTGGATATACGTCCAGTCCTTCGTCGTCAATCTTGACCTATACCTTGTTGTCTGACCAAGGTTTATCCTTTTCCTCATGTAGTTCCGACATATAACAGTGGGATGAATAAATTGAATATACGTCTCATGTAGTACTCTTTACGACCCGACCTTGTTCGTGTTCACCCTTAGTTCTAACGACCCTCTTTATAGTTATTAGAGTCTATACGTCTACTGTGGTGGGAATACCGTCTTTTACATCTTTTTGATTTCTCGGAGAACTACTTTCACTTTCTCCTCTCACTTTTTCAACCGAATTTCGAGTTGTAAGTCTTTTGCTTCTAGTACCGTAGACCAGGGTAGTGAAGTACAGTCTACCTGCCCCTTTGTTACATTTATCACTATCTGAAATAAAACCCCCCGAGGTTTTAGTGACGTCTACCACTAACGTCGGTACTTCAATTTTCTGCGAACGAGGAACCTTCTCTCCGATACTAGTTAGGGATCTGTTGTATAATTTTTTGTCTCTGTAATGAAACAGTTGTTTACAGACAGATCAGTTCCGATAGTAAAAAGGTCATCAGTACAACCTATACTCTCAACCTATATTTCTTTCCACTCGTGGCTTCATAACTACGAAAACTTGACACCACAACCTCTTCTGAGAGAGAAAAAGATTATATTTAAATAAATAAATTAACCTCCGATTAAGGAAATGTCATAACATAACTAAAACAGTATGTAGTTGTACTTAGGTGGTACCCACATGTGTCACAAGTAGCGTCGTGACAAATATTGTCGGTCCTGTACCTTCGTTGGATCTACAGGTAGTCGTCTACTTACCTGTTCTTTCGACACCATGTATAGGTGTTACCTCATAATGAGTCGGTAATTTTTCTTATGTAAACTTAGTCAAGATTACTCCACCTACTTTGACCTCGGATAATATGTCTCACTTCATTCGGTCTTTCTTTTTGTGATTATGTCATATGATTGCGTATATATACCTTAAATCTTTCTACCATTACTATTGGGACATACTCTCTGTCGTTTTCTCTGTGTCTACATATCTTGTCAGAAAACCTGAGACGACTTCTTCCGTTCCCACCCTACTAAACCCTCTTACCGTAACTTTGTATATACCTCTTCTGAGAACTCTCAGGGAACCTGACGTTCCTTTAGGTTGGTCAGGTAGGATTTCCTTTAGTCAGGACTTATAAGCAACCTTCCTGTCTACGACTTCGACTTTGAGGTTATGAAATCGGTGGACTACACTTCTTGACTAAGTAAACTTTTCTGAGATTACGACCTTTACTAACTTCCACCCACATATTCCCCTACCCTCTCCTACTCTACCAACACACCGTAGTGACTGTCCTACTTATAATCAAACTCATTTGAGATCCTCAACCACGACCTATCCCTTCAGACCGTACGACGTCAGGTACCCTAACATCTCTCAGACTGTACTGACTCACTGACTTGACTTCGTTACGATCTTTTTCATATAACATATTTAATCCATAATGTTAAAAATGGTTGTAAAACCATTTTACAATAATCGTCCCCATATCTAATACTTTTCAATAAAATAAAGAAATTTTTTAAACATAACCGGAGAACACTTAATCAACCGAAAAATGTTTGTTAAAATAAGTAACTAAACCTTACGATTCGTGGACAATATCGTTACTTGTAATGATTATGGTCGGAATTACAAGATTTTTATTTATTGGAACATTACAAATAAAAGGTCAGTCACATTTTTAGAGGACAATCTTGTTTACTACAAATTATTTTAGTCCAATTTCCAATACGATAGATAAAACTTCCAACCATCAAACAGTTACGGTCCCTTAAATGATAAATTACTTTACGAAAAGTAATCAGGTACTTTTGACTATTTTTATGTATAAATTATTCATTTACTTCCTAAAAATGAATAATTATACACTAATAAGAATGATAAACCTCTTCCGTTACCGTGGGGTGAGGTCATGAGAACGGACCTTTTAGGGCACCTGCCTCCTCGGACCATCCGACGTCAGGTACCGCAGCGATTCCTAGCCTGTGCTGACTCACTGAAGTAAAAGTGAAAAGTGCAAGTACGTGACCTCTTCCTTTACCGTTGGGTGAGGTCACAAGAACGGATCTCTTAGGGTCCCTGTCCTCTCGGACCACCCGACGGGAGATACCCCAGCGTGTCTCAGCCTGTACTGACTTCACTGAATCGTTGAATCGTAAGAATGAAAAACCAAAGTGTATAGGAGATAGTACTTTATTAATAACATCGATAAAAAAAGTATGGAAATAAACTATATTATTTTATAACCATTAGAATCCGATAAAAAGATTTAATAAAACTTGTCGGAATAACTCCATATGAACGGTATGTTTTTCTCGTTTTGAATAGTTTAAATAGATTAAAAATAAAATATTTAACAAAAACCACAGTATAGATACTTTAGAAACAACTTGGACACGGGTGAATCTAAAAATAACTTACGAAAAAGATCTTGAACATATTAAAATAAATAAATAAATCGAGATAGGAGATAAAACACGATTAAATACCACACTCCGTACTAAGTTTTAAGTACGTAAACTTATACCCATAGGTTAACAAGGTCGTTAAAACTACCTTTTCTAAAAGGAAAAGACGACTTAACAGAAACATTGGAATAATTTTTAGTCAACAGATATTTTCACACTTACATAAAGAACTTAAATATAAGACACAGTAACTATCAAAAAAAAAAAATGGTACAAAAACGAGTATGATACGACAGAACTAATCTTCTCAAAATATTATTTTGAACTTCAGTTCATTACAAATAAAGAGGTTGAAACGAGAAATGTTTTAACAAATCCGATGAGAGTCAGAAATATAAAGGTATATGTAAAATCTTAGAAGTTGGATCTATCGTATAACTTTTCGTCTCTGTAATGAAACGGTTGTTTGCAGACAAATCAGTTCCGATACCAAAAAGATCACCAGTACATACCTACACTCTCAACCTGACACTTCTTTCGACAAGCGGCTTCTTAACTACGAAAACTTGACACCACAACCTCTTCTGAGAACTCAGGGAACCTGACGTTCATCTAGATTGGTCAGGTAAGATTTCCTCTAGTTGGGACCCACAAGAAACCTTCCTTACTACGATTTCGACTTTGAGGTCATGAAACCGGTGGAGTACGCTTCTCAACTGAGTGACCTTTTCTGAGACTACGACCCTCCCTAACCCCCGTCCTCCTTTTCCTACTCTACCGACCTCCCTGTAGTGGGTGAGCTACCTGCTACCTGTACTCAAACTCACTTGAGGCCTTCAACCACTACCTGTCCCTCCGGACCCCACGACGTTAAGTACCCCAGCGTTTCTCAAGTTGTGCTGACTCGTTGTCTTGACTTGACTTGACTCATTAAAAAATTTGAGTCATACTCCAAAACTAAACCTTAAACGACTAAGATATCTAGTTAGACCCTTTTATTAACTGCAGAAGTGTCAAAACTCTGAAGACTAGGTACCTGTGTCATAAGGAGACATAATAAAAATTTATAAAGAATCAAAAGGAGTTATAACAAGATAATTATATGTCTCATACGTTCGTTAAATACATAAAACAGTCTAAATAGGAATCACATAGTATGAAAACTACGATAATATTTGTCAAAATATAACAATTAATAGTAAAAGGTTAAGATTTAACGATAACATCTCTTTATGTTATATAAAAACCTACAACTAGAATTTAGGACGTTGGAACGAATTGAATAAATCATCAAGATCAATTGAAAAACATATAAGTAGTCAAAAATGTTTTATTAGGACAAAAGTCACTAGGTAACTAATATACCTCGACAGAACAAAAAGTCGGAATTGCACGGAAGAGTCAAACCACCCGTGTCAAGTAAGGATTACGGGAAGTTGTCTCACAAATATAGGGAAATTTAATCACGAAAGTGAAAGAAGACTTTTATGGGTCTTCACCTTAAAGAATTAGTATACCGTCAAAATAAACAACAACAAAAAAAAAAAAAAAAACTCTTTCGAAGTATACCAAAAGGTATCACCGATATAATTAAATGTCAGGGTGGTTGTCACAAACTTCCTCGGGAGAGGAAATATAAGAGTGGTTGTGAACAAGAAACAACAGTAAAACTATTACAGGCAAACTGTCAATCCACAATAGAGGAACACCAAAGTCAAACGCAAAAGGGACTCCTACTCACTACAACTCGAAGAAAAGTACACGGACAACTGGTAGACATACAGAAGAAAGTTTTTTACAGATAAGTTCAGAAGACGGAAAAAACATTAGTCAAAAAAAAAACCCACCCCCTATATCTCAATATACTTCTACTGTGGTGGGAATACCGTCTTTCACTTTTCCTTGATTTTTCGGAGAACTACTTTCATTTACTCCTCTCACTTTTTCAACCGAATTTCGAGTTGTAAGTCTTTTGCTTCTAGTACCGTAGGTATGGGTAGTGAAGTACCCTTTAGCTACCCCTTTGTCACAGTCTGAAATAAAAAACCCCGAGGTTTTAGTGACGTCTACCACTAACGTCGGTACTTTAATTTTCTGTGAATGAGGAACTTTCTTTTCAATACTGGTTGGATCTGTCGTATAAATTTTCGTCTCTGTAATGAAACGGTTGTTTCCAGGTAGATCAGTTCCGATACTAAAAAGGTCACCAGTACATACTTACACTCTCAACCTGTCACTTCTTTCAACTCACGACTTCTTAACTACGAAAACTTGACACCACAACCTCTTCTGAGAACTCTTAGTGAACCTGACGTTCCTCTAGGTTGGTTAGGTAAGATTTCCTCTAGTCGGGACCTTAAAGAAACCTTCCTTACTACGATTTCGACTTTGAGGTCATGAAACCGGTGGAGTACTCTTCTCAACTGAGTAAGTAACCTTTTCTGAAACTACGACCCTCCCAAACCCTCATCCTCCTCTTCCCCTGTTGTCTCCTACTCTACCGACCTACCGTAGTGACTGGGGTACGACGTCAAGTACCCCAACGTTTCTCAGCCTGTATGACTCGCTGACTTGACTTGACTTGACTTGACTCAACGTACACGACAAATATATAAAACCAATAATTGGGGAATAACCAGTGTAGTAAACGTTCAGGGAATCCGTGTAAGATATACGCGAATAATTATAGTACGAGTGAAATTTCCACTTTACGAATTTCCTTAGGACAACGAATAGTGTTTCTTATATTACTTCTCACGTGAGTTTCGTCTCCGTTATTCAACTAAGGATTCTATGACGACGGTCAACCAATGTGTCACTACTTCTTCTGTCCTAAAACCTACTCTGGAGTATTCTGGGGACTCCTCCAAAGTCAGTAGATACTCACAGACGTAAAAAAAAAAAAAAATGACGGTACCTCTTTTCTGTTTCATTTAATTTTACTATAGTTTTATCTTCAAAAAATCAACCTGTAAAAAAAAAAATTTAAGATCCTTCAGTCCGATTAAGAACTTCGTGTCTACAGAAAATTTCTAGAGAATATAAAAAGAAAAGTCTCTATTGAAAGGTTTAGTACCATTTTTTGTAAAGAATGAGATCGACCTTCTTTTTTAAGTAAGATGGATATGACTTTAAAGACAGAAAAAATTTTCCCGTACTTGGACTAATCTAAAATTAGTCGAGATAAAAGAGGGAGTTACTTGGGACTTGAAGTGAGTATGTTGTGTTTGGATCCGATGAAGAATTAGAAATCCAGTATAGGATATAATAAGTATCCTACACTTTCACTTTTGATATATTGATTATTCTGTATACGAACAAATCTACAAGACAAAATTCAAAACTTTTACTCCGAAATCTTATAAAGACTCTTCCCATTATCAAGGTCCGAATAATTTGTCCAGAGGACTTCTATCTTGAACAAATGTTAGTCTAAAGTTCAGACTCATTTCCGGAACGATAAAAATCCCAGGAAGTAGGGTGATTTCACTATCCTTACCTTCGACTTCCTCTGGGATACCTTTCTAGTCCTCGACGAGGTGTGTCTCCACTCGTGGGTCTTCCAACTTGATTGAGATTTTTAAATAATGTTTACTTACCAGTACAAACCCTCGTAGGATATTTCAAAAATAAGGTTAAAGTCCATGTCTAGAATTTAGAACTTCTGATGTAAGAAAAAAGACCATATACAATACTGACTAAATGGTCCAATCTGTACTGTATTATAATGACTACTTCATCTAGTAGAAGAATCTATATCAAACACAAGATACAAGAGACATATAACGAGGTTGTCTCTCCGTTCACGAATAAAAACAGAGCGGTTGCTATAACACAGACTAGTTCTTTCGACTTCCGAGTACGGGAACACTTAAGGTCTTGAGTGTGACCTAATTAAGAACAATAGTAGAACAACAGAAAATTAAAGTACAGACGTCAGCGACAGGACGTCACTAAAACCTCGGGTTCTTTTATTTTTCACAGTGACAAAGATAAAAAGGGGTATATAAACGGTACTAAGGTCGAACTTGTAGTAGGTCGGACTGTAAAACGTACTACATGAGACGTATATTCAATTTGTTTTCACTGTTATATGTCGGAACTACATGAGGAAAGGGGTAAAACTTGTTCAGACTACAAGAAACAAGAGATAATTGACAACGAAGAACTGGACTTATCTTCAAAGAGAACTCTAACATTCCAGTAGACTATCAGGGGTAAAGAAATTCTTAAAAGGTGTCAAACAACACTAGGTATGTTAGTTTCCGAAGGTGTATAAGTCATTTCGTCTTCATCTACAAAAGGACCTTAAGGGAACGAAAAAGAGACTAGGTCACTTACAACCGTTAAACTAGAGACCAAGGAGACGGAAAAGATTAGGGTCGAACAAGTAGACTTTCAAGAACAAAGTGTATGACGACTTCGTATCGAACTTCCTAAAACTTGTTTTGGAATGGTCGTACACTTTATTCGTATCTACAGACTATCAAACTTGCAACAAATCTAGTGGGAAGAAACCCTAACCTTATTTTTGACTGGAAAAGATCGGGACACCGGTGACGACTCAAAAAATTTAAACAACTGTATAACTACGTCGTGAAATTGTTGTAGTTCAAAATCCTTAAATTCATTGAGTCGACCTTAAGGTAATGGAGGTTATAGAAACAAGTATCATTAAGAAAGATTCTGGGTGAACTGAAGTGTGAACTCCTACAGACTGAGATCCACTCATTGGTGTGGTAGCACCAATAGACCTAGTCATTCTGGAAAAAACATATTAAGACACATAAACATGGTGGAAGAGAATTAGAGAAGACGGAGATGATCCAGGAATGACAAAGACGGGTAGCATGGGTAGGAACCTACTTTATAATGGAACTATAGAGACTAAAAGAACTTCTCTAGAGATCAGAAAGGGAATGATAACAAAAAGGAGTTAAAAAAAAAGTAGCAAGTGAATTCTTCCGGATTAATATAAAGGAACGATAAGAAACCTAGAGAAGTAAGTCAACTCACGGAGAAAAGGAAAGAGACAACGAAAGACGAAGAGAAGAAAGGAGTCGATAAAACATTTCGGAGGAGTCTGTTTGTGAAACAGAAGAACGTAAAGAAAAACCCCCCTACCAAAACCAGCGACAGAACATGACAGAATACTTGGAGACGATATAAAGAAGTCCGTGAGATGGATAGTCTAGATTAGGGAATTTAGATCAACAATGGAGGTGACATATTAGTATTCCCTAAACTGAATGTAGTATGGACTTACCGGACCACGAAAAGAGATGAAAGAAGTTAAATTCAGACTTAAAACGTTATTTCTTGACTACTAGACTCGATGTTAACCGAGGTTTAGAACAACATCCGACTGACATATGTCGAAAAAATATAAACTGACGTTTCTTTCTTTAGTTAGACTAAAACAATAACTGGTTGACCACTACAGGTACACATCTGAACAGAGAACACAACAACCTTTTCCCACAAACAATACTGGTTACACAAGAGAACTGTTTTGAACCAATCGGAAACGAGACGAAATAAAATATGAGGTTTCGGGTTGAACGAATAATAAGGTTCATAGGAAAATGAATGATGAAACGTAAGGTTAGGGGATATTACTTTTTACACAGAAAAAAAAAAAAAACCACAATTAAGATCTTTCAGAACATCCAGAAGTACCTTGTTAAGTTGAAGTCGAAGAAACCGTAGTCACCAACCCTGTATCTGAACCCAATGAGACTATAACTTACCAAACGGAACCTTTACTTGGTTCTAGTAAGACAGTAAAAACTAAAACATGAGTCCATTACGTAAAACCTGAGAAATAACTGATACTGCCGATGAGGTAAAGAAGATTCCCTAAGAACGGGTATCATCATCTCCATTACCAGGAGACGTCATTTAAACAGGAAAAGGTAGGTAAAATCAAGTAACTAAGGATTCTCCCGAGGGGAACACCGAGTGGACCATTTCTTATTCTACAGTTACAAGTAAGAACGGTAGAAAACGAATGGGTGTAGGTTAAATGGAACTAAGGACCTGGACTTAAAGGTTCAAGGATACGTATAGTAGATGTATATACATTAATTATATCCTAGTTGGGACTATATACCTTGTCAGTTAAAAAAATAATAAGTGAATACGAACTTAGGGTTGTACTACTCTTAGCTTCTTACGTCCTTATAGGACTACCATGTAACAGTTAAGTGGAGTGAGGATTAAAACGTATGACCGTAAAAATGAGAACTCACATACAAATATTTGGGAGTAAAAAACTTTTATTTCAATTTGTACCAAAAGACTTTTGGTGAAGGAAAGGATCTAAGAACGAGTTTACAATACTCGGATTAGAACACGGAAAGCTGGATGACTATGAGATGGGTGTCAAATGAAGTATTATTACCAGTACGACTACAACGGACGTAAAGGGGACCGGTCAGTGTGTGGTTCTGTAGAATCGTTCTATTGGGTCATAGGACGTACAGGAGTCTGTAGTCGTTGTCGAGATAAAAAAACAGTATTTGACTTCCCTTGTCCATCTTTATTTACTTTAAAAAGAGTGACCGGATAATAGTTCCGTATTCGACGGGAAAGGGTAATAAAATTTGGGGTCCCCTCTTTTTTTAGTAAAGAAAAGTTTTCCTTTTTCCTTACCCATCTTTTATCTTTCACTTCTATCTTCTCTTAAGGATTGGAGTCCGAAGACTCACAACTGGAGGAGAAGTCGACAACGAAGATATAGACCTCGTAGTAGAGAGGAACTTACACTTAAGGGGTAAGTTCCTGTACAATGTGGACCGTTTCGTGGTTCCTGTCCTGTCCATACCTTGTTAAAGATTTTGTATGACTACATTACAAGTAATTTGATGTATATAATTATTAACGAAGATTTTACAACGAAAGTTAAAGTCTAATTACTCAACGGATTATCGAGGATTCCATATACCGTTTCTACTACCGAGTCAGGGTTTCTCGGTCCATTTAATAAAAATGACAGTATTTCTAGTTCTATCTATAATCTATGTAGAAGTGTAGTCTCAAAACCCCTTTCTGAACTAACGACGATTCGTCGAAAATGATTTAAAAGACTGCCACTTTTTGAAATCTCACAAGAATTTTCGACTTCCTATGAGTACTTCTAACTGTTGGCACTCAGAGGAGTTATGTATAAACTTTCTTTAAAACATACCCTTTATTAGGTAAAAGAAAAGTTGCATAAGAAAGTAAACTATATATAAGTCTTTTTAAGACGACAGTTAGTCTTCAATTTATACTTAAACATTTATTACGTACAAATCGTAAAAGAATAGTCTATATCGTTTTACCGTTGCAAGTAAAAGAAAAAATTCTCAGACGTTTAAATAATTTAGTTTTTAACTACCTCCTTTTATAATTTTTTTTTTATCATCGGTTTGTTATTGGCAGTGTCAGTCGTTGAAGTCAAAGAAAGAAACTGAAAAATTAATAATATGTATACATGTAAGTTTGTACATATATGTATATGTGTGTATACTACACAAAACAAATAAAGAATCGGAATATTTTTCTAAAATAATACGTGTCAGAAGACTCTGAACGGACTCTCGGACTCTAAGTAGGTGTTATAACGGAGACGGATCAATAAGGTAAAATGACTTATTCAATGTATAGATAACACTATTACCTGTGCACCCAAAGACAAAAAGAGGAAGTACTAATTTTGGTGATGATAACATGTAAGACACACGTCTATAAAACAGAAACAATGGATCCTTACCTTAGTGACCCAAAATAAATAAGGGAATAGTCGAATGTTATAAATATTGTAACATATCCTCCACTACTGATTTTGGAAGTGGTTATTTTTCTTTACATTCTTCCGTTTCACTAACAGACTCCTCCGGAATGTTTAGTGACTCCTTTCTTCTCTTTACTTTCCGTTTCCTATTTCCCTTTCTATGGGTTTACTTACGTCATAAGGTTTCTTATCGTTTCTCTCTATTCTCTCGGAAGAATTCACTTGTTACGTTTCTTTATCTCTTTTTGTTATCTTACCCTTTCTGATCTCTAGAGAAGTTCTTTTGACCTCTATAGTTCCCTTGTAAAGTACGTTTCTATCCGTATTATTTCCTGTTTTTACCGTTCCTGTAAGACAGGCGAAGACGATTGTCTTCTTCTCTAATTCTTTTCCACCGTTCTTATGTGTCTTTTTGACATGTTTTTTCGAGTATTACTGAGTCAATTGGTACTACTACACCAGAGAGTGGATCTCGGTCTGTACCACCTCACACTTCAGTTCACCCGGAATCCTTCGTAGTGTTGCTTGTTTCGATCACCTTCGCTACTTAAAGGTCGACTCGATAAAGTCTAGGATTTTCTAATACGACACTTTCACGACGTGAGTTGTACGGTCGTTTAAACCTTTTGAGTCGTCACCGGTGTCCTGACCTTTTCCAGTTAAAAGTAAGGTTAGGGTTTCTTTCCGTAACGGGTTCTTACAAGTTTGATGACGTGTTAACGTGAGTACAGTATACGGTCGTTCTAATATGAGTTTTAAGAGGTTCGAACTGAAGTCGTCATACACTTGGTTCTTGAAGGTCTACATGTTCGACCAAAATTTTTTCCGTCCCCTCGGTCTCTAGTTTAACGGCTGTAGACGACCTAGTATCTTTTTCGTTCCCTTAAGGTTTATATATATATATATATATATATATATATATATATATATGAAGACGAAGTAACTGATGTGATTTCGGAAACAGACACATCTAGTGTTGTTTGACATCCTGTCAGAATTTCTATACCCTTATGGTCTAGTGGAATGGACGGAGGACTCTTTGGACATACGTCTAATTCTTCGTTTGTAATCTTTACTTATACCTTGTTGCCTGACCAAGGTTTAACCCTTTGCTCATGAACTTCCGACATACAAAAGGGGGATGAATAAATCGAATATACGTCACATGTTTTACGTTGTACGATCAGACCTACCTGGTGTTCGACCTTAATTCTAACGGACCTGTATTCATATGGATACCGACTAAGTACAACTGCAAACTGTCTTTTTTTGTTTTAAGACATTTCGTTAATGGCAAGTTAATTTTCTATTTAATTAATTTTCCTTTTCAAACGGATCTCTTTATAGTTGTTGGAGTCTATACGTCTACTACGGTGAAATTACTGTCTTTCAGTTCTCCTTGATTTTTCGGAGAACTATTTCCACTTCCTCCTCTCACTTTTTGGACAGAATTTGAGTTGTACCTACTAAGTACAACTCCGAATTGTCATTTTTTTTTTAAGACATTTCGTTAATAGGAAGTAAAATTTTTATTTAAATTTTAAATTTTTTTACGATATTTCAAAAACTTTGCAATTTTTTATTTTTCTTTCTTTTGGAGTTGTAAGTTTTTTGATTCTAGTACCGTTTTACCGTAGACCAGAATAGTGAAGTATCTATCCTGATATATCTAACTCTTTATCTAACCCTTTTACACCTTTGCCACAGTCTAAAGTAAAAGAACCCGAGGTTTTAGTTACACCTACCAATGACCTCGGTACTTTAATTTTCTGTGAAGGAGAACTTTGTCGACACTGTTTGGATCCGTCAATTATTTTTCGTCTCTGTAGTAAAAACGGTCACTTTAAGGTATGTCAGTTTGGATACTAAAAAAGTCATCAGTACATACCTACACTCTCAACCTGGTATTTCTTCCGACTCACGGTTCCTTAACTGTGAAAGTTTGACACCACGACCTCTTCTGGGAACTCTCAGGGAACCTACAGTCCTCTACTTTGGTCAGTAAGAATTTCATTTAGTCAGGACTTATAAGTAACCTTCCTGACTACGACTTTGACTTCGAGGTTATAAAACCGGTGGACTACGCTTCTCGACTTAGAAACCTTTTCTGGGACTACGACCCTTTTAAACTTCCGTTCTCTTCTTCTCTCGTTGTCTCCTACTCTACCAACCTACCGTAATGGTTTAATTGCCTATACTCAAACTCGTTTGAGTCTCTCTACTACTACCTGTCTCTTCGGATCACACGACGACAGGTGTCGCAACAATTCTCAGTCTGTGCTGAATCACTGACTTGTTGTTATTGTGGTAGTCGAATGATGATAAGGAGGTCATCTTGAGAAGAGTGACTTCAACAATTGCTCAAAGAATAATACCATACGTTACTCGTAAAAAAAGATATAGAGTATAATGACTATAATAACCGGGACAGAGGAAAACTATAAGAAAAGAAAGAACTGAACTATAGTAAGTAAAAAATAAAAGAAAACTGGAGAGGACGGTCAAAACAAAGTCAATAGAATTCACAAAGAATTAAATCTCTCGACAGGACGATAATTAAAAATCTCCAATCGTAGATAAGACCAATAAATAATAACACATTGTTTGTAAAAGTTTTCGATTTATCTCTAGATAGATAGATGGATATGAATGTACTTCTATAGGAAATATAGAGGTAAACATATAACATCATTATATATCAATATACACTTATATAGATATGGATATACTTCAATTATATCTTTCAATTTTAAAATAAAAAGTAACTTTATATAATTATCTACCGTATACAAACAAAACCTACATGATGTATCACTAAAATGTAAACACATGTAATACTTTACTAGTGATACTAATCAGATCATTAGTGGACGGGGGTATGTCTCGATAACGTTTCTATAACCGGTATAAAGAATACGAGATATAACATAGAGCCCTGAATAATATATTGACTTCTAGACATGGAGACTTAAGGGGAAGTGGGTAAAATGTTTGGGGGGTTTGAGGAAGGAAGACCATTGGTGAATAAACAAGAGACATAGATACTTAAACAAAAACAAAACAAAATAAAAAAGTGAGTCGGGAGATCTAAGTAGGTATAACAGTGTTCACCGTTCAAAAGTAAAAATATAACGATTCATTATATGGTAACATATATATCCATACAAAATATTCAGTTTTAAAATCCGTCACGAACTGAGCCATTAAAAAGACAACATGCAACCGACCTCAGTGAACCATCACTTATTGACTCATCTCAGACCACCCAGATCTCAGGTGAGTTAATCATCTCGAGAAAATGAGTTTACGGACTGAAAAAGTACCCTTACCGTCGTCCGACTGAGTCGGTCCGGAAAGGGGAAGTCCTGGAGGGGTACACTAGAGAGTTCGTCTCCTTACCTGAAGAATAGACCACCGAGGCCCAAGTTTCTTTGATTCCTTATTAGACGAGTAGTAACTACTAATTATGGACAGAAGAGCTGACCCGATTCCTTACGGGTCATTTAGCATTTTGTAATAAAGACCTATACAAACATTTTCATGATGTCCTTCTTTGATCGTAAATTTAAGACTCATTTCATCTATACGGAAGTACTACACCCACCCGTACTAGGTTAGATAACTCCCGGACTCATACTGTTTTTTCTACTTCCTTCCCATTTAACGACAGAGACCAACGAGACCCTGTAGGTAGAAGAGGAACCTGTGACTACGAGGACCAAGAGTTTGGAAACCGAACTTTGACCTTGAATGTGGTAACCGGGGAGACTAAGAGTCTAGAAGTCCAAACATGACCTAGACGTAGTGACCGGAACCGTACAAGACTCTGTGAAATCAGAGGTATTAGTACTGAACTAAGATGTGTTATTTAGGGAGACATAAACTTCTATAGAATAACCACCACAAAGAGACCTATAGGGATTATGTAGTGGGACAATTTCTGATCCGATCTTTAACCGAAAGACAAAGAAGACCACATGGGATAACCAGTTTTGATGGATTACCCATTTTGTACAGAAGAGTAGCAACGAAATTAAAAATATACGAATTGATAATAAGACTCAAAGGAAATTATACGGATAAATGGTAATCGAAAAGAAGAAGTCTCTAAACCGACAAAATTATTAAACAGATAAAAAAAAAAATTAAAACGGACATGACCAAGAAATAACACCATGTACCTGAAAAGTAACGTCGTACCCCCGAAGAGATCAACACCATACGTCCGAGTCAACGGGACACCGTATACCCTAGAATCAAGGGACTCGTCCCTAACTTGGACGTAGGGATTATGAAATAAAAAAAATTGATTCAAAATTTTTAAACAGTCTATAGGAACGGATAAATCTCTGTAATTAAGGAACGAATTATATACAAAATGTTTATAAAAGAAGGATGAGCATTGTTGAAAACACTTCAAATACCATGTTATATTTTTTATAGTCATATCAGTTGAAACAAGTTAAGGAGGGCATTATCGAAAACTCAAGGGACAGAACGAATATTTCTTAATATATTTCTAAACACCATTGTGTCAAACGATTATCGACATATTTTATTTGTGTGGAAGATATTACAAGAAATTTCATTTATTTTAATAGTATTTGTACAGAGGGATAACTTAAGTCAAATCTTTTTGAGATAATATTACTATATACCTGTGATTGAACTTCCTAACTAATCGTGTTGTTCTTCGTCTTCGAACATGTACTTGGTCCGAAACTTTCTCTACAACAATAGGGGACCCTAAAAGTAAATTTGGTCTGAGGGTCGTCGGTACACAGAAAAAGAGACACAAACCCACTGCACCTCCGTCCTCTTTTTCGGAGAAAGGAAGAAAGAGTCGAATAAATTACAACCGTCTGGAAACAGAGGTCAGGAGACCCTCTTCAGGTAAGTTTCAGACACGAGGAGAGAAGAATATACGATTGAAGTGTGATAGAAATCTATAAGAACTAAAGTGAAGATGCCTTCAGACAGGGGAGGGGTCAGACGGAGACGAAGTCCAGTCGTAGACATCGGAAGACGAATACGGTGAGTACTCAAAGATCAAACCCGATCTCAGTCAGAAAGACGGATACGACATCGAGGACATCGACCACCAGTAACAACCGTTGAGTTCCGAAACCCAAGGCGACTCAGGTGAGACTAACTTGTCGTGTTTTTCACTTACTCTCCAGTCGAATGCCAATTACTGTGCACGTTAATGCGTATCAATGAAGAGGAAAACAATTCTTTGATACAATCAAGAGTCCTCAGTCTTTACCTCACAAAATGTTTTGAGAGAAGGACCGGTATTGAGTCACTTGTACAAGTGACTGGTAGGGGAAGAACGTTAGGGAGAGGGAACATATCCCGTGTTCTAATGAAAAAAAGAAAAGATTCACCAGGGTCACTCCGGTCGTTATCTCTCGGGAGTACCATACTACCAACTTCAGTTTAGTTGGACCCTGGATTAGAGTCGAGACGACGAAGAATCTCATTCCAATAATTGGAAGAAACTACGGATACTTTATCATTGTACCTAGAATACAACATTCTGACGTAAGTCTTAATGACTATTACGTACTTTTAAGTAGGTCTTATTGAGAACTGAGCAACAGTTAACAAGTCGTTTTACCATTTAAATAAAATGACATAAAGAAATCTCATAGACTCAGGTATGTATCCATGAACAGATACAAAAAATTATCGATAAGAGTTTCCGAAAAGACTTACTATTTCATAGAGATCCCACATAACCGTGGTAGAGTCGTGAGGGTCTCACCTTCGTACAAACTTTTCCAAGTTTGTCACAATGTCAAGTCAAGTCAAGTCAAGTCAGAGAGTCAGTACAGACTGAGAAACGCTGGAGTACTTGACGTCGTACGGTCCGGTGGGACAGGCAGTGGTTGAGGACCTCAGGTGGGTTTGGGTACAGGTAACTCAACCACTACGGTAGGTTGGTAGAGTAGGAGACAACAGGGGAAGAGGAGGACGCCTTTGTCATCAGGTCTCGGTATAATTAAAGATGTAAAACATAGAGTATAAAAAGAGTAACCAGACGTAGTGACTTCTATCTATACGAAATATAATTACTTCTATTTACACAAAATTGAATAAGGTGATATCTTGAACATGTAAATGGACTTAGATCTTTATCGTTTTTAGGGTTCTACAGATATCCGAAAGAACACTGAATTTAGAATACAAATACCTACTCTAAAATTCGTCCTGTCTGTATTAATCAACTTAAAGTTTAATTTTCAGATCTGGGAGTCGAGACTTCGAACTTTAAGTATCAGTTTAAAATTATGTCTTAGTAAATGTGTTTGATAATAATCTGGTTCAAACTTTTCCCTTTTATTTAATAGTTTTCCATTAAATAATTTTGTAGAGATTGCACAGAGTCAAGAAACATTCTACGAATACGGAGAAACAGGTTCTAGTTAAAGGTTTACAACGTAGGGATTTTTCAAGTTTTTAACTTGTTTTTTATAAAATAGATAGTGAATAGACTCGGGAGGTGTCTCCGTACGGATCTAGGATAGAGAGAAAAAGGGTCCTTTGTGAGAGGTTACAATGTCGTTTCTATGAATCGATCAAAGGACAATAGGAATGTGAGACCGGACATGTTCAGATTAGTAAAATAAAATTAACGAACTAGGAATTGACATTAATCATGATGGTCGACACGGGAGAGGACCCGAAAGAACTGTATCGAATCGGGTATACTTGTGATTAATCTCTATGACCCTAACTAGTGTAATAGAGAGGATGTGTCAAAGACGGTAACTGTACTAGTCAACAACGTATATTTACAGGGTAAAGTGTATTTCCCATCTCCCTCGAACGAGGTGACAAAGAACAATATCCTCATTTTAAGGACCGGACTTACTAGACTGTTTGGATTATCCGAATTACTTCTTAGAAAGGATCGTAAATACGTGTCAAGTACGGTAACAAAAGAGGGTTGTAACGTACTTACAATATATAGGAATGATTAAAACTTAACCAATCTCTAAAGTACTTAAAAAAAACAGAATCAAAGTGTTAGAGGTTCCATCAATGGAATCACGGAATTACAAAACTAAAGAGTGTTAAAAGAGAATATACAACATCGGAGGGAACGTAAATCTGGGTGAAAATCCTTTAAGTCTTTTAAGATTGAACTCTAGATTCGACGTCTCCAACAAGTAAGATAAGTAACATTAGACGGGAGACGTATGACTCGCTGAATGAGTACAGGACCAACTTCATACTAACACATTGAGGAAGCACACACACAGTGGTCTAAAATCAGTGAGCTACATATCTCCGACTTAGTGGTACTTCTCTAAGTCGTAGGAGACAACCGACTTTCGAGGGCGGGGTTTGATATCGATAGTTCACAAAAGAAAAAAGAAAAAAAGTGTCTCTCTTTTCATATGTCTTTAAGTCCGTTGTTTTCCAATTAGTTTCTTGTGACTTCGTAATTTAATAATATTTATATTGGTGTCACAGTAGTATAAGGATTTCACTGTCAGTTTTGACTTATGAGTATTTACAGTTTTTGTCCTAACTAAAACGGTAATATTATAGTAAATAAATAGTCTCCTACGAGAAATAATAGATCATTAGGAGTTCTACAGGAAATGAGTCGTCCTGTAGTCGTCTAAACACCAAAACTAAATCCTGTGAATCCTGTGGACCTTCGTTTTAGGAAAACACACACACACACTCACACACTCATGAATCCGTGTCTTACACATACTCACACATACGTGTCAGTCTAAAGTAATTTTTTTAAGAAAATGTACAACCAAGTCCGTCATTCTTGTCTTTATTAGAACTTTTACCGGAGAACATGTTTCCCTGATACTTGTACCTGTATAGAGTCCCGAATGAAAGACGATAGTATTTATCCCAAGTTGTTGGTTCTGTTCCATTTATGTAAACATAAAAGTTTTTAACCGTCTTTTATCATATAACCAATAATAACCAAAAGTACTTTACTGTTTTCAACGAGAGTATCGATTTGAAACATAATGTCGACACACCATGGTTGATACTTAATTTCCGAAGTACGAACATCAAAAGTGACCTGTGGTCATCTACCGTCTAAATAAATGAAATTATAATCCGGTCGAGATAGGATAAAAGATTTCTTCTCCTTTAAAATTTTAGAGCCTAAATAGTAGATAACTATGAAATACCTGTCTAATATCGGAATAAGTCGATATTTTGAGTGTCATCAAAAGTGTTTGTTTATCAACCTTATATCAAAGACGAACCCTTTAACTTTATCTAGTCTAAACACGAATATTCTATGGAGAACAGTCACACAAGAACCCCCGTTCCAAGTATACTTTCCCTAAAAAAAAAAATTGGTTTATCATTAAGTACATTCAAAGTCTGTTCCTTTAACTTTAGTTGTCTTACGGACTTCAGTTTCCTATTCTTTTTAACCTGGTTCACAGGTTTACCTTCAACGTATTAGTTCTTCTCAAAAGTTCAGTTCTTTTAATGTCTGATCTCGGACTTTCACTTTCACTTCAGTAAGTCAGTACAGATCGAGAAACGTTGGGGTACCTGAAATGGGTGGTCGGAGGAGGTAGGTACCCTATAAGGACCGTTCTTATTACATCATCCAACGGTAAAGGAAGAGGTCCCCTAGAAGGACTGAGTCCCTAACTTAGGTCCAGAGGACGTAACGGCCGTCTGAGAAATGGTAGATTCGGTGTTCCCTTCGGGATTTATTCCAGTTTAGATCAAAGTTCTGTCAAATTGAGAATCAGACATATGTGACATAATTAAAGGATAACGGTAACATTGTTTATTGACGTGTACCTCAACAAGTTTTGGTGTCTTTATATAATTCAAGACCTCCAGTCTTCAAGTTTTACCCAGTGACACAGTCGTTCCGACACTAGGAAAGTTCCCCATTCAAGTAAAGGAATAAAAAATTTTCAAAAATCTCCGAAACTATAAGGAACCTAGTCCCGGTGAAGGTAAAAGTTTCGGTCATCACGAGACACCTGAGAAGGAGTTTCATCTCGTGACACTGACAGTTGTTGACGGAAGGAGAGAGAGAGAGTATTGCTGGGAACACTATTATTATATGAGTGGACCTATTATGTCCTATTTAGAAAGGTAGTGTACGGTCGACTAATCGTCGGAATTGATGAGATCAAGTAGGACTTTGTAATTAATGACAAAGATAAATTGTTGGATATAGATATCCAAGGCTCCTAATACCATACCTGTAGACACCTCAGTAATAAGACGAATGGTATCTGTAACTCGGAAAAGGAGAGTAACGACCGTCCTATCTGTTCGAATTTTATCAGTATACCTGTATACCTGACTTGTACACAACAAGTCAGTGATTCAGTAAAGACTGAAAACACTGGGGTAATTGATGTCTTACGGTCCGGAGGGACAGGAAGTGACAAAAGACCTCAAACGAGTCAGTAAAAGTAACTCAGTCACTACGATAGGTTGGTAGAGTAGGAGACAGTAGGGGAAGATGGGGACGGGAGTTAGAAAGGGTCTTAGTCACAGAAAAGGTTACTCAACCGGGAAACGTAGTTCACCGGTTTCATAACCTCGAAGTCGTAGTCAGGAAGGTCACTGATAAGTCCCAACTAAAGGAAATCCTACCTGACCAAACTAGAGAAACGACAGGTTCCCTGAGAACTCTCAGGAAAGGTCGTGGTATCAAGTTTTCGTATACATATTGGAACGTTTTAAGTATACGACTTTAGGATTGAAGGTTACATTACCATAATCCTACACCCTGGAAAACTTCCATTAATCTAGTACTCCTACCTTGAGAGAAATTACCCTAATCAAGAGAAGATTTTCTCTGGGTTCTCTCTCGAGATTAAGTAAAGAGTGGTACATTCCTCCCGTCTCGATTTCCTATCGTCAGACTTTGGATCTTCTCCCGGGAGTGGTCTAGGATTGGTACCACCATTGTACTAGAACCTGAAGGTCGTAGGTTTTAATACTCTTTCTTTTCAGATAACAAATATTCGATGGGTCTTTTCCTTTACCCTTGGGTGAGGGTAACCCACCCAACCCTTTAAGGTACCTGTCTCCTCGGACTATCGGATGTCAGGTGCCCCAACGTTTCTTAACCTGTACTGACTCACTGAAAGTGAAGAGAAAAAGTATACCATAAAGTGATTTCATCGGTTTTACTGATTCTGCCTAACATTTTCATCTGTCTAAACTGGTCTATTTGTATCTTAAGACACCAATGGAGACCAAATATATTGAATTTCAGATTAAGAGACGTGTTACTGTTGTTGACCTCGATTCCTTTCTGACCCAACCCTAGTGAAAGTAACAACACTCAACAAATTTATCGTTCGTGTTTGAAAAACACTAAGAGAAAGTAAGAAAACTTATTCTTCGTAGAAAAGTTGTCAAAAAGTATGATATAACTATAGAACCTGCATAGACAAAGGGAACTTTGGTTTCTTTTATTTTTAATACTGAAACGAATATTAAATGAATACATAAGTTTAACTCTCCGAGAAACACGGTAAAGGACACAACTGTAAATCTTGGAGTTGAGACTAAAACGATTATATAAGTGAGTCTAGTAACACTGTAAGTATTTCAAGATTATCGATTCTTCAGAATAGTTTATTCTAAGAACAGTTAATTATCTGTTAACTAGTTTTAATAGAGTCCCGAGTACCTGTAGGACATAAAAATTACCAAAAGTTTGAATAAAGACGTTGTCTTAATAGACCCCTCGAAATTCTTTATTATTTATACCTCAAGTGTGGTTGGTTAATTCAATTTTAGGGACCTCTACTCCGGATTGACAATCATAATAAACTTTCGAGGGGTCCATAAGACTTACACGTCGGTGTCAATTTTTGAAGAGACAGATCAAAAAAAAAAAAAAACCAGGGATGAAAAATAAGAAGAGAACAGACAGACAGAAGGGGACATGAGACCCAAACCGACTTTCTAATGGAAAAGGTACATTATCTCCCTCAATTAACCTTCGGAGACAAAAATAACTTCGACGGTCCGATATAAAGGACATCTTTTTGTTTGACCGAATAAGGACTGTCGTTGACGAAATGGACAAAGAGACTTAGTTATCTATTTATTTCCATGTTTGAATAAGTTTGTCTATTGTCATTTCCAAAGAGGTGTCCGTGGTTCTTCAAAATTTAATAAGTTCACAAGATATAAATAACTACTATTACAAAAATTGTTTCTCTATGACTCAATACTAATGGTATTTGGAGACCGTTCAAATAATAAAGTTCAGTTTTCATATGCAAGTTAAACTCAGTAAACGTAAATAGAGAAATAGTGAACTTTGGTCGGTATAAATTTGATGAACCTTGACCGAAGTATTGTCAAATGATAACACATGTTACAAACTTGTACTTATTACAATTTCCGTGGTACTCTACAGTGTCCTTAATCTGTGGAGAACACAGTACCGTGGAGACTTACGATAAAATGAACGTCACGAAACACAAAGTGTGTATAGACCATCGAAGACACGTCACTGTAAAATCATAAAACAATGTCTGTCAAGACTTATTGTAGAAGAATGTCCGAACCTTCTTTTCCTTCAATTAAATAAACGGAGTATACACACATCAGTTGTTACATTAACACGAAAAAGTACGGTTATCTAAAAACGGAAAGAAACATACAATTACCTAAACCAGTAATTTTTTTTATATAAAAGTTATGTACATAACATACCGACTCAGGGAAGTGACAAGTGGACTTTGATAGTGATGTAACAATTAACCAATATGGAGTTATGTTTTATTTTTCAAG
This sequence comes from Capra ibex, assembly GCA_006410555.1. Classification (NCBI taxonomy): domain Eukaryota; kingdom Metazoa; phylum Chordata; class Mammalia; order Artiodactyla; family Bovidae; genus Capra; species Capra ibex. Next base: position 66,226,866 of record SJYO01046538.1, read on the forward strand.
TTGTATATATATATATATATGTGTGTGTCACTTATATGATGATGTGCTTCAACTTGTAATATATATTCCGAAGGAAGAAATTCCGAATAACTTAGAGGACGATTACCTATTAAAGATAAAAACATTACCACGAAGGTCTCACTCTCGAACCCGACGTATGCATACTGTTTAAACAGACACAGATTCGAACAGGAACTTCTTCCGTGACCGCTGGGTGAGGTCCTGAGAACGGATCTTTGAGGGTACCTGCCTCCTCGGACCATCCGACGCTTCTCAGCCTGCACTGACTGCACTGAATCGTCGTCGTCCGAACAGGACTTACGAGTGGCTTAGTCGGTTGACTCTCGATTAAATGTACAATTGATACTCAGACTTCATGTACACCTGGAGGTCCTGATTCTGTAGTTTGGATGTCACTTTCTTACCAGAGAGGAAGTAACGTTACAGGAGTCTCCCCTTATCTCAGTAGTACTCTTTTCTCTCCCAACTCCATATAATACCATCTACCTCTTTGGTTTCAGATTATATAGATTGTGTAGGGTAAGATTCTGTGACTCTAACAGAGGGTTGGGGTTGTGACCACAGTTTCGTTTTTAACGTGACTATGTAAATCTATTCGTTCCTTCTGATAAAGACTGATAACTCTGTCCCCGTTCTCTGATTTGAGTTGATGTGACTTTGTTTTGTACTTCCCAAAAACTCGTGAAATCACTATCTGAAGTCTATTCACAATCAACGAGTCAACACAGGCTGAGAAACGCTGGGGTACCTGACATCGGGTGATCAGAGTAGACAGGTCCCTTAAGAGGTCCACTCCTATGACCTCACCCATCGGTAAGGGAAGAGGTTCCCTAGAAGGACTGGGTCCCTAGTTTAGGTCCGTCTAATGATAGACTCGGCGGTCTTTTCGGGAAAACTCATGGCTTTATTCGATTATCTTTTCATGACTACCCGTAACCCCTTATCCAACTAGTCACTCTACAACTTGTGTAACTCAAAAGACCCAAACGTTTATAAAGAGAGACGATAATGTGGTAGACACAAACAATTAACTGTCAGTAGTTTCAATCCGAGGGTAAAGGGGTGTCTCTGACCTTCTGACCCTACGGTATATAAAGTCACAAATGTAAAGTTTCTGTACAAAGGGTTCAGGAACTCTTTCTGTAAAGGACCCAACGTTTTGACCGTTCGCAGATCCTCTTCTTAATGTATGTAAAGTTTCGTCTTCTTTTTCTTAAGTATTAAAGTTTAAGAGATTTCATCTACGTGATTCTTCTCCCTTCAGTCCCCGAATATCAGTCCTTTTTTAAACACATTCAAAATCAGTCCGACTCCCGTTACAATCAGGTAGAAACTGTGTCCTGTTCACTACTTCAGAGTTCCTGTCCACTGGAGTTATTTCTGACTAAGTTTATTTTTCAATACGACACTTTAGAAGTCATCATTTTGTTTCTATGTCCTGTCTCGATTTTCTCTTTCCCTGTAAAGAGTTACAGTACAAACGTGACATTAGTAACTTCGTTTTTCTTCTCTAAGAGAAAGTCCTGACTACTTCTCGTTCTCAGGTCCTTCCTAGTTATCCTTCGATACCATCGCGACTGCGGTCCGTGGATAACCCCCTCATCGACCTTCAAAAACAAGGGGTAAACCAATCTCACTGTTGGTACCATTGTTCGGATCTTTTTGGTGACCTTCATTACCTTCTACCGTCGATGAAGAGTACCTGTGTACGCTCGTGTGGTACTTGACGACACCTAGTTTCCTTCATAAACCTTTAGAGATACCAAAATCGCTGTAACAACTCTCTCCACTACGATCCTTCAAAGGAATAAAAAGAAGAAGACTAAGACACCATAGTAAGTCTAACCACATTAAAAACCTCGTCATATAATATGACTTTTTATTATATGAATATATGATATGACTGTTTATCAAATAAATATTTATAACAAGTTTATTTTTACGGATAAAGTCAAAACGGCGAATTCATATTCTGGGGGACCTCCTCCCTTACCGTTGGGTAGGTCATAGGAACAAACCTCTTAGGGTACCTCTCTCCTAAGACCACCTTATGTCAGGAACCTCAACGTTTCTCAACCTGTACTGACTTCCCTGACTCGTACGTACATGCGTACCTTTGAACTTGTTCATGAATTTAAGAGGCACAAATCAAAATAAAAAAACACACTTTATTTTTGTTTTTATGAATAACGAGTAATAATTGTGTTATTAATTTACATATTTTCGTATTTCGGGTCATGGACCATGTACTTTTTGGTGGACGTTTACATTTAAGGTAAAGAGATAATGTAAGGGTATTTACATGTCTCTACTACTACATAGTTTGTATAGGTTAATAGATCAATGAGTTCTTAAATTAATTATATTTTTTAAACGGGTATTATAAATGAAAGGAATCTACCATAGATATGTATCTTTCAAATCTCTGAAAATCTTTCAAATCTTTCGGAGGTTCAATTCTATGGACTTGGGGAACCGGAGTTAATCAACATATTAAGTCTACTTTTTCTATGTCATAAAAGAAGCGTATTACCGGAGTTAAGAGACTCTATAAAACGTACAAATCTGCATTGATCACTCAGTCCTTTTGACCTATTTTACTGACGTTAAACGTTACTCTCATATTGATTTAATTAAGGTCATTGTTTAAAACTGTTCTTCTTTAAAGTAGTACGTTATTTCTTGATTATATAAACGTTCTTCAGAGATTGAAAAGAGTATGAATGACTTTCTTATTTCTATGATATCACATATTTAACTTGTAGTGATTAAAATAATACATATTGGATATCTTGTGTATATTTTAATACATTAGACTTAGTTACGAAATGTTTCTAAAGTACTGTAATTTTATCGTAATTATTTTTCAATATAATTTTTCTCCCTATTAAAAATACGGATAGACGTCCATATATACATACACCATAACACTCGATACTTGACTTAGAATGACTGAAAAAACCTAGAGAGATGATCCATAAACTTAAAAGGGAAGATAGGGACCGAAACATATCGTGGACAAAGTCACATTGATAAAAATACTCAAAGAGATCCATTAACCGAAGTACACTAATACGAAAAGGGACCGTAGGTATCTATGCATAATTTATGACGATAGAGTTAAAAAAGATAGTGTGTCTACGTCCTTCCAATATTTTTTTACTGACACAACTTAGGAACACGGAACTCGTAAAGAAGAAAGTTTTGAGACAGACTTTTGGGTAAACGAAGAAAACACAGATGATTGTCAGATAGGAACACAACATCCGTCCTTCGACACTATTACAATTAAATGTACCGTTTTCCTGGAAACGTCTATATTAATTCCTATTCTTGGAACTCAATCCCTCTAAACTGACCTAATAAGTTCACATAGGTTAGATTAGTATGTGCAAAAATTCCACCTTTCGAAAAGACCCGACTTCAGTCTCTTTCTCGTTACTGGTGACTTTTTGTTAGTCTCTCTTCTCTGAAAAGACCGAAACCTCTGTCTCCTGTCCCTACACCTTCTACCACGATTCCTTACGTCCGTGGGAGATCTTCGACTTTTACACTTCCCTTGTCTAAAAGAGAATCTCGGAGGTCTTCTCTTACATCTGGTCGACTGTAGAACTAAAGTCGGGTGACTCTACCACAAACATAAGACTGGATGTCTTGATATTTTATTACTCAAACGTAACAAACATCACTAAAACTCTCGTCGTCATCTTTTTAACGTGTGAATGTTGGTGTGTATGTTAGATGTCAGAACCACGTTCGACCAACTATCCGTACCTTTCACCCCCCTCCACAATTTATAAGACGAAATAAGTTTAAATTCCCGACGGTGAAACGACGTTAAGGTGACTTTTCTGATTGAACTTGTCGAGAGTTCTGGGTAAGACCCGTGTAGAAGGAACGGGGTCTTGATAAGAAACATGTGTTGTGCGGAATACAAAACCCCAACAAACATTTTAGAAAGACCAGTGCGACGACAGAAATATGTAACGATTCTTAGACGTCTAGTACACCAATTGTGGTCGACGAATTGGACGAGTGAGTTGGACATTAAAGAGTAGTGAGTTGAGAAGGATTAAATCGACTCCCTCTCCTTTAGAATTAAACAAGGACAAAAGAAATAAAAAAGGAAAATAGCTATTTCCTGTCTTTACCATACCTGGATTGTCTTCGTCTTCTATAATTCTTCTCCACCGTTCTTATGTGTCTTCTTGACATGTTTTTTCTATAAGTACTGGTTTTATTAGTGCTACCATACTAGTGAGTGGATCTTGGTCTGTAGGACCTTACACTTCAGTTCACCCGGTATCTTTCGTAGTGATGTTTGTTTCGATCACCTCCACTACCTTAAGGTCAACTCAATAAAGTTTAGGATTTTCTCCTACAACACTTTCACGACGTGAGTTGTACGGTCCTTTAAACCTTTTGAGTCGTCACCGGTGTCCTGGTGTTTTCAGTCAAATGTAAGGATAGGGTTTCTTTCCGTTACGGTTTCTTACGAGTTTGATGGCGTGTTAACGTGAGTAGAGTGTGCGATCATTTCATTACGAGTTTTAGGAGGTTCGGTCCGAAGTCGTTAAACACTTGGCACTTGAAGGTCTACAAGTTCGACAAAATCTTTTCCGTCTCCTTGGTCTCTAGTTTAACGGTTGTTGGTGACCTAGTAGTTTTTTCGTTCTCTCAATGTCCTTTTGTTCATAAAGACGAAATAACTGACGTTTTCGAAACTGACACACCTAGTGTTATTTGATACCTTTTAAGACTTTCTCTACGCTTATGGTCTGGTGGACTGGACGGAGAACTCTTTGGATATACGTCCACTCCTTCGTTGTCAATCTTGACCTGTACCTTGTTGTCTGATCAAGGTTTATCTTTTTCCTCATGCAGTTCCGACACATAACAGTGGGACGAATAAATTGAACGTACGTCTCATGTAGTACTCTTTACGACCTGACCTTCTTCGTGTTCGACCTTAGTTCTGACGACCCTCTTTATAGTTATTGAAGTCTATACGTCTACTGTGGTGGGAATACTGTCTTTCACTTCTCCTTGATTTTACGGAGAACTACTTTCACTTTCTCCTCTCACTTTTTCGACCGAATTTCGAGTTGTAAGTCTTTTGCTTCTAGTACCGTAGACCAGGGTAGTGAAATACCCTTTATCTACCCTTTGCCACCTTTGTCACAGTCTGAAATAAAAACCCCCGAGGTTTCAGTGACGTCTACCACTAATGTCGGTACTTTAATTTTCTGTGAATGAGGAACCTTCCTTTCAAAACTCGTTGGATCTATCGTATAAGTTTTCGTGTCTGTAATAAAACGATTGTTTCCAGACAGATCAGTTCCGATACTAAAAAGGTCATCAGTACATACCTACACTATCAACCGGACACTTCTTTCGACTCAAGATTCCTTACCTACGAAAACTTGACACTACAACCTCTTCTGAGAACTCTCAGGGAACCTGACGTTCCTCTAGGTTGGTCAGGTAAGTTTTCCTGTAGTCAGGATCCACAAGAAACCTTCCTGACTAGAATGTCGACTTTGAGGTTATGAAGTCGATGGACTACACTTCACAACTGAGTAACCATTTCTGAGACTACGACCCTCCCTAATCCCCGTCCTCCTCTTCCCCTACTCTCTCCTACTCTACCGACCTACCGTAGGGGTTGAGCTACCTTAGGGACCGAACTACCTACACTCAAACTCACTTGAGACCCTCAACCACTACCTGTCCCTCCGGACCGTACGACGTTAAGTACCCCAACGTTTCTCAGCCTGTACTCACTCTCTGACTTGACTTGTTTCACTAACTGTAAACTCCGATAAAGGAGGTTAGTTGAGAGTTTGGAGAAGACAAAATATAATAAAGGTGTTCCTGATCCCCTTTCCTCTACAGACAATGACCAAATGATATCTTCCCGTACAAAGAATAAAAGAAAGAACCACTATACCTATAAACAAACAAAGAGGGGGGTGGTCAAGTAGAAGGGTTAAGGACAATGTGCTTAGAAAGGAAATGTTCAACTGTCATATCTTGATTTCTTACTTAAATCCATGTACATGTATGTATGTATGTACGGTAGTGAAGTACCGTTTATCTACCCCTCTGTCACTTTTGTCACTAATTCAATTAAAAAGACCCGAGGTTTTAGTGACGTCTACCACTGACGTCGGTACCTTAATTTTCTACGAGTGAGGAACCTTCCTTTCAATACTGGTTGGATCTCTCGTATAATTTCTCGTCTCTGTAATGAAACGATTGCTTCTAGGCAAATCAGTTCCAAAAAGGTCACCAGCACATAACTACACTCTTAACCTGATATTTCTTTCGACTCGTGACTTCTTAATTACGAAAACTTAACACAACAACCTCTTATGAGAACTCTCAGGGAACCTGACGTTCCTCTAAGTTGGTCAGGTAGGATTTCCTCAAGTCAGGACCCACAAGTAACCTTCCTGACTACGATTTCGACTTTGAGGTTATGAAACCGGTGGACTACACTTCTCGACTGTGTAAACTGTTCTGGGACTACGACCCTTGCTAACTCCTGTCCTCCTCTCCCCCTGCTGTCTCCTACTCTACCAACCTACCGTAGTGACTGAGTCACCCGTACCCAAACCCACCTGAGGTCCTCAACCACTACCCGTCTCTCCGGACCATACGACACGAAGTACCCCAGCGTTTCTCAGCCTGTACCGACTCGCTGACTTGACTTGACTTGAATGTATGTACATATATACACGGGTACACACAAATTATTATTAACTTCATAATTAACGATAAGTTAAAGTATACCTATGTACGTTTTGTTTAAATTTTATTTCATTAAATGTAATCAATTAAAATGAAAAATAAAAAGAGGTATCCATACGTTATCCAGAACTAGAACAATCCTACTCAAATATTTGACGATTGTAAGGCTTCCAGAAAACAATCAATTCCATGTCAACAGTACAGGATGACATTAATGTAGGATACAAGACTAGTGGTCGCAAACGTAAATCAAATATAATTCTCACTACCCTTATCAGAAAATAAACTGATTTCAGATACGAAGAAAATGGGTAATGTATTAAGTGACTTATTTACAAAATAGACTTTTAATAAATGGTGTGTAGTAAATCTCTTTTACGTCTGTGTTTAAATAATAGGATTACTTTTATGTCATTCTTATCGTATCATACTTTACCTCAGTTACCATACGAATATCGGTCAGGAACCAAATAACTTTGAAAAATGATAGCTTTTTTATTGACTCGAAGGGGTCGGAGATGGTAGAAGGTGAGACAATGTTGGATATTATAAAGAGAAGATAAAGATTGTGTATAGGATTTTATTTATTTATGAACAATGTCTATTTGATTTTGTAACCAAATCTTGTTTTTGGTTTACAAGAACATCGATAAAGTGAGGTACGCTACATCTTACTCGTGGAGAATGGTGAGTCCCGTAACCTTCCACTGAACGTCTTCCAACTTACGTCTGTGTAAGAATATCTTTAATGAAACCCCTGTTTTGAACTTTATATTTCCCTCTAAACCTCGTTCGTTTTTCTTTAATTTCCTCGACAACGTCTCTCGTCTACCATCAGGTCCCCCAAAACACTGAAAATTGTATTTATTAAGATACTCCGTTCGTAGGTTTCATTGGTTCGGGTCAAAGAAAACTTAACGTGAGGTCCTTATCTTTTTATTTCATCGTTATTATCAGGTACAACCTCTGTTAAGTCTTCGTCGATAAGAAAGAGTAAGAATCAACTAATTTTATACTTGTATCTTATGCTTTCCTATCTTTTAATGGTAATTTAAGAGAAGAACACCATGAATACAATATAAAAAAACGTAGTATTAAGGTACCGTGGTCGAGATAAATTATCGAACGATATAAAAGTTCAATTTATTTACCACGGAAGAACTCACGATTGATGAGTACCGGTACAAGACTACTGAGACCCCACTTAAATGGGTGAAGTCACTCGTGCCATTATTCCGTCTCAGAGATACGTTACAAGATCACCTTAATTCTATGGTTTAAGTACCGTAAGGTTTAGAAACCTTTGTCGTTTCACGTCAGTTGGTTTACGGTCGGAGATTAACTTTCTATTGGATTTTCTCACTTTTAAAACCCCACTAGTAAAGTGTGTATACACATGTTTTTAATGAGACACATACATATTTTACATATAAATTTATATGTAGATTTATATATATATATATACAAACATTGTCGTGTTCGGAATATCAACAGACGAAATCGAAATGATTCCTAAGGTTCGTTTTCTATATCTGATCTTAATAAGGTTACAACTTCAAAACAAGTCAAGTCAAGTCAAGTCAGCGAGTTAGCACAGGCTGAGAAACACTGGGGTACTCAGTGTCGTGCGGACCGGAGGGACAGGTGGTAGAGGGTCTCAAGTGAGTTTGAGTGCAGGTAGCACAGACACTACGGTAGGTCGGTAGAGTAGGAGACAGCAGGGGAAGAGGAGGACGAGGCTTAGGGAGGGTCGTAGTCTCAGAAAAGGTTACTCAGTTGAGAAACGTTGTCCACCGGTTTCATAACCTCAAAGTCGAAATCGTAGTCAGAAAGGTTTCTTGTAGGTCCTAACTAGAGGAAGTCTTACCTGACCAACTTAGAGGAACGTCAGGTTCCCTGAGAGTTCTCAGAAGAGGTTGTGGTGTCAAGTTTTCGTAGTTAAGAAACCGTGAGTCGAAAGAAGTGTCAGGTTGATAGTGTAGGTATGTAATGATGACCTTTTTAGTATCGGAACTGATCTGCCTGGAAACAACCGTTTCATTACAGACACGAAAACTTATACGATAGATCCAACGAGTATTGAAGGGAAGGTTCCTCATTCGCAGAAAATTGAAGTACCGACCTTAGTGGTAGACGTCACTAAAACCTCGGGTTTTTCTATTTCAGACTATAACAAAGGTGACAAAGGGGTAGATATAGGGTACTTCACTACCCTGGTCTACGGTACTAGAAACAAAAGACTTACAACTCGAAATTCGGTTGAAAAAGTGAGAGTAGAAAGTGAAAGTAGTTCTCCGAAAAATCAAGGAGAAGTGAAAGACGGTAGTCCCACCACAATCCGAATACGTTATTACGTAAATTCTAAATACCTTATAAAAGAATCTTCCAGTTCTTTTTCAGATCTAGTTGAAACTTTCTATTAGGTTCTACATACACCATATTGTCATCTTTTACTCTTCTTTTGACGGAATCTTTAGTCACTCCAGGTTCATTCTAGCCCTCACTTTTGTTATCCTATCTGTTTCATGGTTTTCTAAGTCATCATAGTTTTAGTAATACCTCGAGTTATTAAGTTTCCACCTTGGTGACATCAAATACTGTTCTTACTTACTGATTTGACTTCTCCTAATCTTCTAGTAATCACGACTCCAGTTTATTACTAGTCTAGTCAAATGAGTATACCGGAGAGTTAGTGAGTCTTAACACTGTCTTAACCATACCTGTGTACCTTACTTAATACTGTACATTCAGGAGTTTCTTACACCTTACTGGTACTCTAAACATTTATGGTTCCTGTTCCTCCCGGGTCATAAAGAAGTACTTTGAGATTCTTTGACTCTAAACCTACTCCCGTCTTATTATTAGTATCGATCCCAACTCTTTTCTTCCCTTAGGATAGAGTAAAAGTCTGAACATACAGGTACCTATCATGTCAGTACCAACAAAGTAACCTCTTTAGACCTTTTTAGACCTACAAAGTCCTTCTCGAAGTAAAATCACTTCCAGTTGTTTACTTATTTAATTTCTGCCTATTGCTAAGGTGTCACACGTCTTATTTCCTCATGACCGTGACTCGTCTCACCCCTACTCTTTTGTCCTCTTCTCTCTCTATCTCCTAACACAAACCCCTTCAATAATTGTCTTAACATTTCTTAACCAAATAACTATCAGAACGACAAAATTTGTTTATAGAGACTTTTTCACAAAACCACAACTACTGATGACTCTGGTGTCCGTAATAGACGTCGGATCACTTAGTGACGACCGTCGATCGAGATCTGACGTCCACATTATCTCGTCTCGACCTTGTTTAGAATCCACCGACCTCGGAAACATCCGAGACTTCGACAACCTCATTGTCTACAGTTCATCGGTCTCTCCGTCATTCTTTTTATGTAATTATTGGGGTCCACTATTCTCTGGAACATATAAAGTAATATACATATATACGAAGAGTTTATGTGTGTCCCGACATAAAAATAGATATTTAACGGTAACCTAGTGGAATAATGAAGTAATTTACATGTAAATAAATATGTCGAAGTGAAATCAATAGATTAAAAGTGTGATATTTCTATCTTATGTAAGACTACAGAGTCTCCCACATACACCACTAATTGTTGTTTTTTTTTTTAACCTTTTCACCAAATTAACCTAATGTGGTAATCACCAAATTAGGTATAATGTATTTTTCGGACTAAACGTACTCGTAAAAAAAAGACAACTTACCTCATTAGACAAAAAATAAAACGAGAAATACATATTGAGTTCCCGAAGATTTTATCTTAATTATGAGTGACGTATTCCTCTAAATGACGGAGAAAGTTTACCCCTTCATTGAACGGGACTGAAAGATTTATCCCACATCACTATTAACCATCTTACCACACCACCGTCCAAATGGGTCGACCAGTGAACGTCTCTCTTGTTGAAAGGATAATTTCACTTAGGTGGGTACTTCCTGGAAACCTATGTGTCGAAGACGTCTCACCCGCGAGACAACTACGTAAGACGAGTTTGGGGTTTACTTCTTTGCGAACCTAATAAAAACTAAGTTTCGTTCGTTCCCCCACTATTCGTTGACGGACAAGTTAACCTCGTATACGAACGACTCAAGATTAAGAGAAAACGAAACCCTGGTCTACGACGTAGGATCATTAAGGGTTTGGACCGACTAGAAGTCTTACGAGATTCTTCAAAGTTTTTATAGTTATAGGTCCGAAAGGTGAGTCTTTAAAACTAAATAATATAGAACCGATCCCATATCTTTAGACCTAAACTTATTCGAGGTCAATTAAATCCCAATCCCTAGTCACGAGATACAGTCACCAAATATTGGAAACCACACCCTAACCCCACTTGTTCTTTAAGACGTACATTAAGTATTTGTAGGGGGTGAGAGTCCAGGAGATAGGGGTCTATTTTTAGTGACGAATTCTGACGAATAATCTATGTAAAAATAGAGGGATTATTTGTATAAAACTCTACCCAAACGGACTTTCTTTATATTTCCTAATTTACTATTTAACGAACTGAGACTTTTTTACGTCTTGACCCTGATAACGGAGGAACCGGTGTATGTGAGAGGAATCCTATTCCTGTGACGTATGGAAGACTCAATGAAGGAGAATCCAATGTACATGACCCGAATGTCAAATTAAGAGAAGTAGTCTTTACCAAGATTTATGAAAATCGACCAGAACCACGGACTAGAATCGGGTCTTCATCTTACACGCATTTTCAGTCTCTGACTGGTTATCCCGGAAGACATTCCCGTTATAACTCCATATTCTCCGGACCTTGATACAAATCTTCCAAGAAATTGTTTCTAAATCGAGTTCTCTTGTAGTTTGGTTCTCTCTCTTTAATTCAACCTTATACGTCTATTTTGTGTACTAGTTCCAGAACCTCGTTTCTATTTCTCATTTCACCGACCCAAAGTAAGGTCATTGACCATTATCTATATGGTTCCCACTCTCTCAGTCAGTCATTTCTTACTGGGTCTTTACTTGGACCTATAGTGTTTCACTCCTGGAAAAGTTCTTGATTAAGAGGAACTTATAAGTCGTCTTAATAAAAATATGTGACGAGTCATTCTAAAAAAGCTACTTCGACCCTCTGAACACTTACTGACCTGTCACATAATGTCTATGACTTTTCGAGACGGTACATGTTACTCGTACATAAAAATGGTAGACAAGGAAAGGGTTATTTTACTAGAGTACCTTTATAGTCCATAAGAGATGTTACCTATAGACAAATAACTAATAAGGAAACATTACCATAAGACTATAAAGAATTGTTTAATGGGAGAGTTCTCTCTATAAATAAGAGATTACCAATGTTATTACCCGTACAATGATCAATCTAAGTCACTCTGAGTCAAAACCCGGTTAACAACTTTATAAATACTCCCTATGATTAAGAAAGGTGACCTCGAAGACCCACCTAACCTATTTTCGGACCGTCGGTAGAATGACATTCTGGTTATCGACTGTTTTCTTCTCGGTAGTATTCCTTCTCTCGGTCAGTCAAATCAAGGAGTTAGGTCGGTAAGGAGTTCGAAGGTATTGGACTTGTAAAATCTCTTTACTCTTTGATTGAGGAGAAAGAAAGTTTAGTTCAATCTTAACCCAAAAGATCACGTAAGTTTGTAGTACTAATTGTAAAGGACTTATTTTTCGATAAATAAACAATTTTTGATGTAAACGAATACCAGATTTAAACCACGCATTCTTTTAATCGAAAATGTTCTTAATGAGTATTACTAGGAAAAAACTTTCTTCACTTAGATTCATTTCGGTAAATATTGTCAACAACACTCTCCATCACTGTTCATTCGAACTTTAAAGAGTTCATCATTCTCTTCTCTCCTATTATCATTCTTCTCCCTCTCCCTTTCTGTCTCTCACAGAACCTTACTTGATTATCCCTGTTTCGGTTTTTACACGTGTCGAATAACTTTAGTACTCTGACTTCTCCAATGAATAAGAAGACGTTAAATTACTGATAAAGAAAGTCGAGAAAGAGAAAATGAATCTCTTTTTCTTTCTCAGTTCTTACATACATTATAAGTGATCCACCATTGACTGATAGTCGATTTTCTTTGTTCTTCTACTGTTTCCACTTTTACAGAACGATGACTAACTATCGTCTGACAGTTTTTAACAACTTCATCGTACCTTTGAAAATAAGTAAAATAACAATCAAGTTCGTCCATTATCGACAAAATTAAGAAGAAGTCTACAACCCCATTTGAGGTACCCTAATGGTTCACTCTTCTAAGAACCCGATCAGACTTGAACCATTCTATAAGCGTGTACCGGTTTTATTGAGTCGTCACCGGTGTCCTGACCTTTTCCAGTCAAAAGTAACGTTAGGGTTTCTTTCCGTTATAGTTTCTTACGAGTCTGATGGAGTGTCAACGTGGGTAGAGTGTACGATCACTTCATTAAGAGTTTTAAGAGGTTCGGTCCGAAGTCGTTATGCACTTGGTACTTGAAGGTCTACAAGTTCGACCAAAATCTTTTCCGTCTCCTTGTTCTCTAGTTTAACGGTTGTAGACGACCTAGTACCTTTTTCGTTCTCTCAAGGTCTTTTTGTAGATAAAGACGATATAACTGATACGGTTTCGGAAACTGACACACCTAGTGTTATTTGAGACCTTTTAAACTTTCTCTGTCATTATGGTCTGGTGGACTGGACGGACAACTCTTTGGATATACGTCCAGTCCTTCGTTGTCAATCTTGACCTGTACCTTGTTGTCTGACCAAGGTTTATCCTTTTCCTCATCCAGTTCCAACATATAACAGTCGGACAAATAAATTGAATATACGTCTCATGTAGTACTCTTTGCGACCCGACCTTCTTCGTGTTCGACCTTAGTTCTAACGGCCCTCTTTATAGTTATTGGAGTCTATAAGTCTACTGTGGTGGGAATACCGTCTTTCACTTCTCCTTGAGTTTTCGGAGAACTACTTTCACTTTCTTCTCTCACTTTTTCAACTGAATTTCGAGTTGTAAGTCTTTTGCTTCTAGTACCGTAGACCAGGGTAGTGAAGTACCCTTTATCTACCCCTTTGCCCTTTGTCACAGTCTGAAATAAAAAAACCCGAGGTTTTAGTGACGTCTACCACTAACGTCGGTACTTCAATTTTCTACGAATGAGGAACCTTCCTTTCAATACTGGTTGGATCTATCGTATAGTTTTTCGTCTCTGTAATGAAACGGTTGTTTCCAGGCAGATCAGTTCCGACACCAAAAAGGTCACCAGTACATACCTACACTCTCAATCTGACACTTCTTTCGACTCGTGGTTTCTTAACTACGAAAACTTGACACCACAACCTCTTCTGAGAACTCTCAGGGAACCTGACGTTCCTCTACGTTGGTCAGGTAAGATTTCCTCTAGTCAGGACCTACAAGAAACCTTCCTTACTACGATTTCGACTTTGAGGTTATGAAACCGATGGACTATGCTTCTCAACAGAGTAACCTTTTATGAGACTCTGACCTTCCCTAACCCCCGTCCACCTCTGTCCCTACTGTCTCCTACTCTACCGACCTACCGTAGTGACTGAGCTACCTGTACTCAAACTCACCTGAGGCCCTCAACCACCACCTGTCCCTCCGGACCGCACGACGTTAAGAACCCCAGTGTTTCTCAGCCTCTGCTGACTGACTGTCTTTACTTGACTTGACTTATATTGTCACCCTTCCTCTCTGACCGACCTTCATCTATTCCATACACCGTGTCAATTAGAGTTAATTAGGTAAGGAGTAGGATGAATTCCAAATCGATTCAATTATTGAACATCGTTCCCAGAGTCGAACTCCGGTGTAACACAAGTAAAGACCCGAAGTCTGTATACACACGTTCAGACCTCCTAGTCATTCTTCGTATTTTCTATGAATAACCATACGTTCTGACTATCGGGAAAACCCTCTTTTAAGTAGAATTTTATACTGAGACTTAAAACACCAAATCCCTTCTGTCAGTTAAGACCACTCCAGAGATGTAGATAAGAAGTGACAGACACCGACGTATAATCTTTCTATATTCATACAAACATATTCGATCTTCTGGACAATATGTTTTGTTAATTGTTTTCTCATTCGACGTTCGTTATGGTGAAATGATAATAATTATATAAAGAGCTCTTTATATTGTGTTTGTCTTCCCTCTGTAACTGTGGGTGAAGTAGTCTTGAATATCTTGTGGTCCGTCCAAATGGTCAATATTCCTCATGTGACGGAGACACCGTCACTACCGAACTTCCCCTGTGGTCACCGTAGTAATTGTACCGTGTCTCATACCGTGAGTCGTAATCGTCACCACAAATTGTTTTAATCTCATTGAATGACGTTCTCGATAGACACGAGTCTCATCTCCACCATAGGTCACCCACACCGACTTGGATCTTCCTCTATTTCGTCACAGGTAGTGTCCGTGAGTTCGACTTTTCCTTCCCGTCCTGTACCTCCCATCCCTCCATCAAAGGTCACCTACCTAACCTTCGGTTGACCATGTCGTAATTACGAGTGTAATAGTCTTGACCGTCCCTTCTCATCTAGGGTCACTAAACCCATAACGGTCTTCTTAGATGTAACGAGTCTCTTAGATGTACCATCCACTTATCTTTGATTCTATACTGAAAGACGTTGGACTCTCACAACCCCCAGTACGTAATGTTTCATTCTTGTTTTGTGTGTATGTGTGTGTGTGTGTGCGTGTGTGTATGTGATTATAAATATCTCGATTAAAAATGGACGAGGATTGAACGGGAGGTTAGTTTTTCATTTAAAATCAAAGGTTTTCATAATTTTCTGTTCCAGGAAGAGGGGACATTTTTAACTCTCCACCAAAATTTTACTAAATCTATTGGTCAACAGTCGTTATGTCCACAATCCGAGGTCGTTGTTACTTTTTTCGACAAAGAAAGTAAAGGATGAAAGGATCTCGTTACTTAAGTGTATTACGGTAAAACTGTAACATCTCTGTTCAGATAATTTTATACTTAAATACCAATGAAACAGACAATACAACCAAGTAAATCGTATTATCAACGTTAACTGGGTTTATCGTCTTTCATGTAAAATAAGACACAAACTTTAATTTTATCTAACTTACTAAAAGAACATATATAGTAACAACTTCAAAAACAATGTGAGACTTAATTATGTTTATCGTCATTATTGTGTTGACCTACGTGGACCGTACATAATAACCTAAATAGGGTTCGACGAAAAAGTATTAACCGGTAAAAGTAGGTACAATGACTTTGGGTCATTATCAAAATTACAAAATTTTAGTCTTATACAAATTTTAGTTTGAACATATTTATATTAATTATTTTCTTCGTTCTGTTCTCCGATACCGTCGACCATTTTATTCTTAAGTGGTGGAAAATCTTCACACAAAACCGTTATATATTATTTTCAGTATTTCACACTTATCTGAAACTAGGTGGTAGGGGAAAGATTCTAAATAAGATTTCTAATCTTATTTTCTAATTTAATTTAAATGGATTAGAATTATTTTCTAATCATTTTGTATTTAATCGAAAAATATAAAAATTAAAAATTATATAAAAAATATAATATCGAAACATATAAAAATTTAAAATGTCAATTGATATGAATATCTTTTGGTGTGTTTTATATATGCCTAATAAGTCAATAAAATTCAATGATTTTTGTCATTGGGATCCCTAAGGGGCACACAAGGTAGAGTTAGCTTTGGGGAAGTAAAGGTATTTATTGGTGAGAGGACTGTAAACAGAAATAACCAAAATAGTGGTTACACAAGTAAAATTTTAACATCACAAGCGAAAGTCTGTGATGTCAAGTCAGAATGGGTAAGTGTGTCTGTCTTTCTTTAAAATGTTTCTTTAAAATTACATAAAATTCAGAGTATTAGTTCTTCGAAAGAAGAACGTAGTATAAAAAAGAAAAGGCATTCCTGAAATTTCCGTAAAACTGTATATCTCAAAAGACCACACCTTAAACATCAACGAATAAGAACCATGTGAAGTTGAACAAGAAGACAGGAGACACAAAATACGTCTGACCGTCGACGTAGTCCTCCGAACAAATCTAAGTACAGGTTAGGATAACCGTTCAGACAGGTCTCACGAGTAAGGACTTTTACTCGTATCACAGTCTCTTAAAATGTAAAATACTAAGGACGTTAACATCTCCTAGTGTAAATCTACCATTAATAAATTATAATATTGGATTAGTATAAGATAGTTAAGAGACTTTTAAATAATTAACCTTTCCGAAAATATTTCAGTACTAATTGGAAGAGATGATAAACTATTGGTTCCCTATGACAAGGGTCATAGGATTAGTAGTCAAGTCAAGTCAACGAGTCAGCACAGGCTATTAAACACTGGGGTACTTAGCATCGTACGGTCCGGAGGGACAGGTAGTGGTTGGGGACCTCAGATGGTTTTGGGTACTTGTAGCTCAACCATTACGGTAAGTCGGTAGAGTAGGAGACAGTAGGGGAAAAGTAGTACGGGAGTTAGAAAGGGTCGTAATCCCAAAAAAGTTTATCCAGTCGAGAAGCGTAGTCCACCGGTTTCATAACCTCAAAGTCGAAGTTGTACTCAGGGAGGTTACTTATGGGTCCTTACTAGAGGAAACCTACCTGACCAACCTAGAGGAACGTCAGGTTCCCTGAGAGTTCTCAGAAGAGGTTGTGATGTCAAGCTTTCGTAGTTAAGAAGCCACGAGTCGGAAGATATCAGGTTGTAGGTATGCACTGGTGACCTTTTTGGTATCGGAACTGATCTGTCTTGAAACAACCGTTTCATTACAGACACGAAAACTTATACGATAGATCCAACCAGTATTGAAAGGAAGGTTCCTCATTCGTTGAAAAGTAAAGTACCGACGTCAGTGGTAGACGTCACTAAAACCTCGGGTCTTTTTATTTCAGACTGTGACAAAGGTGACAAAGGGGTAGATAAAGGGTAGTTCACTACCCTGGTCTACGGTACTAGAAGCAAAAGACTTACAACTCAAAATTCGGTTGGAAAAGTGAGAGGAGGAAGTGAAAGTAGTTCTCCGAAAAATCAAGGAGAAGTGAAAGACGGTATTCCCACCACAACAGGCGAATAGACTCCAATAACTATAAAGAGGGTCTTTAGAACTAAGGTCGAACACAAAGAAGGTCGAGTCACAAAGTGTACTACATAAGGAGTATATTCAATTTATTCGTCTCACTGTTATCTGTCGGAACTGGATGAGGAAAAGGATAAACCTTGGTCAGACAACAAGGTACAGGTCAAGATTGACCGTGAAGGACCGGACGTATGTCTAAAGAGTTCTCCGTCTAGTCTACCAGACCATAAGGACAGAGAAAGTCTTAAAAGGTGTCAAATAACACTAGGTGTGTCAGTTTCCGAAACCGTATCAGTTATTTCGTCTTTATCTACAAAAAGACCTTGAGAGAACGAAAAAGGTACTAGGTCACCTACAACCGTTAAACTAGAGACCAAGGAGACGGAAAAGATTTTGACGGAACTTGTAGTCCTTCAAGTGCCAAGTACATAATGACTTCGGACCGAACCTCTTAAAACTCGTAATGAAATGACCGTACACTCTACTCACGCTAACACACTGTCAAACTCGTAAGAAACCGTAACGGAAAGAAACCCTAACCTTACTTTTGACTGGAAAACGGTCAAAAATTCTAATAGTATAATAATGATATAAGAGGAAGTACAGAAACAAATCAGAATGAAGATTTTTATTATTAGTTAAAAATGTAATTGCAGAGAGATCAGTAAAACTAATAAACTCCGAGAAAAAGATCATCTAAAGAGTCCTTCTAGACTATCGTTTTTTATTAGAGCGTCGAGAACATATGGCTATTGTGAAACATATAAAATGTCTTTCGATCAAAACAACAGATGTTTAAGAACCAAACGTAAAGGAAACTCAAATAATTTATGAAAATTTTAGAAAAAACTGTATTTATTAGTATAATTTTTTAGTCTATCATTAAATTAAAAGACAAGACTATGTAATACAATTCACAAAAGGATCTACAGGTTCTTTAAATAATAAACAAACAAAACATTTGGATCTTTAGAATAATATTACAATAAGTAATAATAAATAACTAAATAATCTTATAACGATAAGTGACATGACCCAAGTGTAAGACTTTGGTGTGTCATACGAGTAGTTCAGTAAAAAATAAAATCTTTAAAAAGACCTTAATATCGTAAATCATAAACGACAAAGAAACATAATTTAACCAAAAGAAGGTCTCCTTGAGGATAATTTTTTTTTATTAAAATAAATAAATAAAAACGGACACAAAGTAGAACTAACAACACACCCGAAAAAAGATCAGTGCTGTTCACCCTTGATGAGAGATCAACACCATATACCCGAAGAGTAACGTCACCCAACCCTTCTAGGGTATCTCTTCCTTTACCGTTGGGTCAGGTCATAAGAACGGAGTTTTAGGGTACCTGTCTCCTCGGACTGTCCGATGTCAGGTGCCCCAACGTTTCTCAGTCTGTACTGACTTACTGAAGTGAAAGTGAAAAAGAACAACGTTCTCGTACCCGAGATCCCGTTAACTCGAAGTCATCAACGTCGAGGGTCCAGATCTCTTCTCCGAGTTATGAACACCACGTGGTCCAACCAACGAGGTGTCGTATACCCTAGGAGGGGTTGGTCCCTAACTTGGGTACAGGGGACGTGACAGTCCCTCTAAGAAATGGTGACTCAGTGACCCCTTTGTGGTTCCTTGAGGTTAGAATTTATTAACAAGGAAAGAGAGTTTTGTAAAGAAAGAGAGAGAGAAAAACTAAATTTTCTACAGTCGGGACTTTAATTTACTGTCAATGAGGAACCCTCTTTTCAATACTGGTTGGATATACCGTATAATTTTTCGTCTCCATAATGAAACGGTTGTTTCCAGATAGATTAGTTCCGATACCAAAAAGGTCATCAGTACATACCTACACTCTCAACCTGATATTTCTTTCGACTCGCGACTTCTTAACTACCAAAACTTGACACTACAATCTCTTCTGAGAACTCTCAGGGAACCAGACGTTCCTCTAGGTTGGTCAGGTAGGATTTCCTCTAGTCAGGACCCACAAGTGACCTCCCTGACTACGACTTCGACTTTGAGGTTATGGAACCGGTGGACTATACTTCTCGACTGAGTAAACTTTTCTGGGACTACGACCCTTACTAACTTCCGTCTTCCTCTTCCCCTGTTGTCTCCTACTCTACCAACCTACCGTAGTTTCGAGTTACCTGTACTCAAATGATTTGAGGTCCTCAATCACTACCTGTCCCTGCGGACCGTACCACGTCAAGTACCATAACGTTTCTCAGCATGTGTTGACTCGTTGACTTGACTTGACTAGGGTAAATTGGAATTTACAAAAAGGGGAAAGTGTTTCCATAAATGAGTCAGGATGTAAAGAAAAACTAACTCCAGTAAAAGAATTTTTTTTTTTTTTATATATATATATATATATATTATATAAAGATTTAGAAAAGACTTAAGATTTATAAAGACTTTCAAAAGGTTAAGACTAAAAATAAGAAGGTTGAAAACATAATAAAAGAATTACAGGACTTTTTCCTCCAAGTCATAAATAGAAAAAATAGTCAAGTCAAACCAAGTTAAGTCAGTGAGTCAGTACAGGTTGAGAAACGCTGGGGTACTTAACGTCGTGAAGTCCGGAGGGACAGGTAGTGGTTGAGGGTCTCAAGTGAGTTTGAGTGCAGGTAGTTCAACCACTACGGTAGGTAGGTAGAGTAGGAGACGGTAGGGGAAGAGGAGGACGGGGGTTAGGGAGGGTCGTAGTCTCAGAAAAGGTTACTCAGTTGAGAGACGTACTCCACCGGTTTCATGACCTCAAAGTCGAAATCGTAGTAAGGAAGGTCTCTTTAGGGTCCTGATTAGAAGTCTTACCTGACCAACCTAGAGGAACGTCAGGTTCCCTGAGAGTTCTCAGATGAGGTTGTGGTGTCAAGTTTTCGTAGTTAAGAAGCCACGAGTCGGAAGAAGTGTCAGGTTGAGAGTGTAGGTATGTACTGATGACCTTTTTAGTATCGGAACTGATCTGCCAAGAAACAACCGTTTCATTACAGAGACGAAAAGTTATACGATTATTGAAAGGAAGGTTCCTCATTCACAGAAAATTAAAGTACCCGACGTCAGTGGTAGACGTCACTAAAACCTCGGGTCTTTTTATTTCAGACTGTGACAAAGGTGACAAAGGGGTAGATAAAGGGTACTTCACTACCCTGGTCTACGGTACTAGAATCAAAAGACTTACAACTCGAAATTCAGTTGAAAAAGTGAGAGGAAAGTGAAAGTAGTTCTCCGAAAAATCAAGGAGAAGTGAAAGACGATATTCTCACCACAACAGACGTATAGACTCCAATAACTATAAAGAGGACCGTTAGAACTAAGGTAGAACACAAAGAAGGTCAGGTCGCAAAGAGTATTACATGAGACGTATGTTCAATTTATTCGTTCCACTGTTATATGTCGGAACTATATGAGGAAAAGGATAAACCTTGATCAGACAACAAGGTACAGGTCAAGATTGACAACGAAAGACAAAATATTCCTATAATAAGACGACAATTAAAAAGAAAAGGAAAATGATTGAAATAAATCCAAAACTGGAACTATAGTAAATAAACTAAAAACACACTTAAATCACAAGGACTTATAACGGGACTCCAAGTCCCACTATAAAATTGAGAGAAACACACAAAAACTTACAACAAAGTTTGTTACCTGTAAAACAGTAAAAAGATGAGTTAAAATGAGGGTAATAAAAGAGGAGAGACACTCGAAAGGAGAATCCTTCGGTGGGACCTCAAAACCTGTGGTTACGTCAAGTTCACGATAAAAACCCAATACCCTAATTTCACGGGGTACAAAGTCAGACAGAGATAGACGGAAGTACACAACGACACTTGAGTACATAAACGAAACAAAAAAGAAAAAATTTTAAGTAATATAGATAGTGCTAATAATAATAATAAAAGACTCCACGTTTAACAGGATTGAAACTGGTTATTTTCGGAGAAGTTGGTCGAAGACACTGGAGAATTGAACTGGAATGATTAGAAACTCGCGTCAAAGAAAAAAAAAAAAAAGGGGAACCGTCTGAAAGGTCCTAATGGAACATGAAGTGATGTAGTCCGGATACTAGTTGGTACAGAGATTCCTAGGGGCCCGAAGAAAATAGGACCCTTTACCATATATTTTAGATTTCTACACTTTACATCAAAATGAATATCGATTATTTTGTAGTAACGAAAGTTCGGAAAAGACACCCGTCTCCATCTTTTTTATTTTAGTTTTGTATTTTATATATAATAAATATAGTATAAACAATATACCGTATAAATATTACGATATACAAAAAAAAATTTTTAGTACTTTATTATATTAAAAGGTTATTCCTTTTAGATGTTCCAAGAAGGAATGGAAAATAGTAGGATAAAAAGACGGATGGTACAAATTCTTTCTTTGGAACTAAGTGTGATTAAGATAAAACTTATTATCGTATAACGTATTATATCTAATAAGACTTTACTGAATTCACTCACGACCAGAACTTACATGTGTCTCGAAGGGATTACCTTATCCAATTTAAACAAAAAATTTCTGGGTTCCTTCTTTTACAAGATTACCATATACTTAATTACGAATACCGAATCCTATTTAAAAAAGCCATCCTTGTAGTGTGTACTGGAGTGTTTGTAAAGTTTGATGAATCTTCACTTTTACTACACAGGATCAATTCATCAGGACCAATACTCCTTCTTTAACTATAACATCTGTATACACTCCTCTTCCGTTACCGGTGAGGTCATGAGAACGGACCTTTTAGAGTACCTGCCTCCTCAGACCACCCGACGTCAAGTACCCCCAGCGATTCTCAACCTGTGCTGACTCGCTGAAGTGATAGTGAAAAATGAAGTACGTAACCTCTTCCTTTACCGTTGGGTGAGGTCACAAGAACGGACCTCTTAAGGTCCCTACCCCCTCGAATCACCCGACGGTAGATACCCCAACGTGTCTCAGTCTGTGCTGACTTTATGAGTATATTTTTAAAGTACTTTACTTAATTTTGTAGATATAAAGACTTTAATTATATAAATATAACTAATATATCCAATTAATAAAATATTAGATATTCTAAAGTTTTTATATACATGTACGTATACAAATATATATCAATTCTGACGTAATTAGTAAGTATCCATATAATAGGATAATAGGTATATGAAAGTTCAAATATATAAGTTCAATCACTTTCATTTTCAATAAACTGAAAACAACTACTTTGCTTCTATATTCATCAGTGTTTATACTAAATAATAAAACTAACGGATATGACAAAAAGAAATGAGAAGGATTCGCAATTTTCAAAGATACCGTCACTAGTACAGAATTAATAGTAGTAGGAGTGTTGTGGACCTATGCCATTTATTAAATCAAATTGTTCAACTATACTCAATGTGTAACCTCAGACCCTTTCAACAGAAAAAGTAACACACCAGACTGAACATTCGATCTCAAAAAAGTACATACTCCTCGTAATTCAGTGGCACCTAAACTAAAAAGATGAAAAAAGATGTCAGGGAAGGCCGTTTATAATGAACCACTGAAAACTACCAAAAAAGGAGTAAAGTCAGAGAAGACTTTACGGACGGAGTGACGATAGAAGTGAAAAGTCCAAGACAATTATAAAGAATAAATTAAAATTGAGGAATTTCAATAAACCCCCTATCTAAAGTCTCTTCGTCTAATAGATTTCTTACAATAAAGTAAAAAGATGTTCCTTTCAAATGTAAAAATGTCACAGAACTTGATATCATAATGTGAGGTAAAAATTGACAAGTAAATTATCGAGATACATACGAAAGGGACCACCGAGTTTCCATTTCGTAGACGGACGTTCCGCCCTCTGGACCCAAGTTAGGGACCCACCCCTTCTAGGGGACCTCTTCCTTCACCGTTGGGTGAGGTCATAAGAACGGACCTTTTGGGGTACAGTCTCTTCGGACCACCCGATGTCAGGTACCTCAGTGTTACTCAACCTGTGCTGACTCGCTGAAGTGAGTGATATGACCTATTTAAGAATACGAGGTTTAATATAAGGAATCTCTGACTTAAAAAAGATATTTAATGTTGTAATTTTTTATGAAAGAAAAAAAACTTCTTAGTCCACATGTTGAATGGACTCATAAACATTTTATCACGTACTTTGTTTCTACTAGGACATTTTGATTGTACTCACTCACTTTAGAGAATCAGTACAGGCTGAGAAACGCTGAGGCACCTAACATCGGGTGGTCCGAAGGGACAGGTACCTCAAAAGGTCCGTTCTTATGACCTCACCCAAAGGTAAAGGAAGAGGTCCCCTAGAAGGTGTGGCTCCCTAGCTTGGGTCCAGAGGGCGGAACGTCCGTCTGCGAAATGGGAGACTCGGTGGTCCCTTTTGATTGTGTTCCGGAACTTAAAAGGAAATACCACTTTCGAGAAAAAGTCTCTACTTTTCTCTGTCTGGTCGTTGATATTATTTGGTGAAATAGATAAAAATGTAGAACTGAAATTTTGACTACTTCTCACTTTTGTTTGAACCCACACCTTCTACAAGACAATCAAGTGTCAAATTCTTTACTCAATACTAAAACATTTGGTTTAGTATAAATTGGACTTTTTTAGATGTTCCCGATCTCAATTAAATTCTTATTCGACCTTTTCTCTCTCACTACTTATCAATCTATAAATCTTAATTAGAAATCAATAAATATCATCATATTTATTTTTGAAAGTCAACAACTGAAAGGTACACTTCTCAATTCTGTAAAGACGTTGGAGACATATAGGTTGTCATTACAGAAAACAACATAAATGACTTGTTTACATTTAAAGACTAGATTTCGTGGGTAAAAAGGACCGATTGGAACTTTGACTCCATATAAGACGATCAATGAATCTTACAAAGAAAGGAAATGATCCAAACTAGAGTATCGTACTTAGGAAGATATAAAAGAATGGTATCCGGTAGATGAAGACTCTTCATCTTGTAAACGGAATAAAGAACAGGAATCTTGCATATTGAGGACCATTGTATCTGGGACTACGACCCTTCCTAACCCCCGTCCTCCTCTTCCCAACTGTCTCCCACTCTACCGACCTACCGTAGTGGCTGAGTTACCTGCACTCAAACTCACTTCAGGTCCTCAACTACTACCTGTCCCTCCGGACCGCACGACGTTAAGTACCCCAGCGTTTCTCAGCCTACGCTGACTCGTTGACTTGACTTGACTAACTTGTATACTTTAAGGAGAAACCACTTAGTTCAAAAGAGAGAGGATAAAAAATTCGAGAAAATAACACCATAGAGTAATTCAGAAAGGTCTCAGATAAATACATAACTAACGGTAACACGGTCCGTGTATCTCTTTTAGATTTTACTTTCAGATTGAGACTTTAATTTATTTACTTTGTCTTTTTTAGTAGTTTTAAATTTTTTTACCCTTTTATGAACCAAGTGGTCACGTCCGATACCCTTCGTTAAATCGTGTACTCTCTCAAGCAACAATAGTCAGAAGTCTCTTTACGTTTAATTTCGATACGGTTGTATTTGTACCGGAAGGGAAACACAGAGTTGACCATTTCTTAGACAGACGTTACGTCATCTGGATCCTAGTTAAAGATCCAACCCTCCTACGGGACCTCTTCCCTTTCCGATGGGTGAGGTCATAAAACCGGACCTCTTAAGGTACCTGACATATCAGGTACCCAGTGTCTCTCAGCCTGTGTTCACTCGTTGAAAGTGAAAGTACTATTTGTGTCGATACGTAGATAACAATTATCTTACCGATTTTATTTTTCAGGACTCTTACGGTTCATAATTGTCCAAACATCTCGTTCACTTTCAGGGTACATAACAACCACTTATATGTTTTACTATATCGGTGAGACGTTTGTAAAACCGTAGAAGAATATTTTAATTTACAAGTGAATCGTATATAGGACCTTTGGATTGAGGATTTATTAAAGAGATCTTTTTACTTTTGTACCAGTGTGTTTTTTTAGACGTACATTTATAAAAATTGTTGGGGTAAATATTAAAAGTTTTTGACCTTTGTTAGGTTTACACGAAGTCATCAACATAATTATTTGACACCGTATAGAACGGGCCCAGGACGGGGTCATCTAGGTCCCATTAAACTTCCCCTCTGTCTCATCCGCTCCTTTTTGAATGAATAAATCTTTATATTTCTCACTAATCCTTCTTTGTCACATCATCCTTTTAAATCACCTCTTTTCTCCGACTTATTGAACCAAACGTACCTCTTAATTATTTCAAGGTTCTGTTCCTTGAACGTGTCAGATACAATCCGGTGGTCTCGGGTGAACTTATCGTCTCCCATAGGGCAGAATCCGAGGGAGAGCGCACCTAGAATCTTCGGTCCCGTTCATTCATCTGAAACTCTCGGAGGTGCGGGATCTACCCTTAAGTCGACCTTTTATCTCGTTCTTCTGTGCCCCCTTTGGTCAGAAAGGTCACTGAACGGGTAGGAGATAACAGACCTTTCCGGAATATATGAAAACTAAAATGTATCTCTAGTTACCTATTATGTTTTAATACGTCGTAGTCGTCGGGACTGAGAATACCTCTGGTCCGAAAGAGAGACGTATGGATCAACATATGTGTTCAGAATCCACTAAATGTAGTAGAAGACCGGTCTTCCGGTTAATCGTAAAATGTCGGGAAAAGACTATTCCCATCATGACAACAAGAAGGGTTTCAGACCACGGTGAGAGTCTTTCGTGATTTATTTCAATGTAAGAATATATCGTTCCTGTGTTGTTAAATATTGTTCTTTCACCTCATGTCACTAAATATTGTTTCTCTTTCAAGTAATTGAGTTTTCAGATCATAGCGATTGTAGTATTGATGATATAAGGATAAAGACGTAGGGTAAATGTAACTAATTATAGGAGGGGCCATTGATTTACTATTTCCTATACCTCCGGACCGCCGTTTGTAATTGAGTTGTTACCTTGGGAAGTGGTTTGATTAAGAATCGAGATTTTCCGAGATATAAAAATTCTACAAAATTCGAAGTACGGAGAACACCAACCCCCGACATTTGTTAGGTGTTCAACATTTTCAGGTCCGTCTGTTCAGTCCATTCAATCTTTCGGTAGTTTCCCCAAAATTCGGCTCTGTAAGAAAAATATACGTCCTCTGACAATTGACCTTGAGACTCAATTGAGAAAGGTCTCTTTTCCACCATTATAGTCTTCTCATATCATATCGTCTGGCATTTGTCTGTCTAAAACCAAAGCCCCATCTACGAGTCTGTCTCCTGGCGAACTCTGGACTGAGCGGAACGGGTAGTCCGGAGAGACGTACTGGAACAGTACTCACCCTAGAAGGCATGACCGAGGGTCGTTACAGATATGTGATGATGAGTCGTTATATTTCCTTACTTTATACTGTACGATTTTATACTCGCTGAGAGTTTCTGTAATCGATACACTTTCTTTGGTCAGATCTTTTTCAATGTAAAGTAAACATATTGTAAGACCTTTTTCGTTTTAATGTCTGTTGTCTAGTCACCAAGTCCCGACCCTTCCACCATAGTGATGTTTCCCAACTATACTCTCAAAACCCCCGAAAACCTTAACAAGGTACAGAATTATCATCCCCATCAATGTACTGAAAGATGTACATAATTTTTAGTATCTTGACATATATTTAAGTTGAATTAATGTACTATCAAATTTTTTTATTTTAACTCCTTATTTTGTACTTAGGAATCCGAAGTTCTATACACTTAGTCGATAAAGGAAACTTATCGATACTTGGAAGGTTTTTTCATAGGACATCTTTAAATGGTCCCACTGAAATATGAACCCTTTCACTCTGTAGACCTGAAAGACCACTAATAACCTACGGTTTATGATTACATGAGAATAATGATCTGTAGGTCTTCAGGAAACATCAAGTGAGTATCGTCCTGAGATACCTCCAGTCTCCTACCTACTTCAAACCCAGATTAACACGGAGTGTCCCAACACACCCTGGTTCCTGGTGTGTCACCAATAAAGGGGTAAAAGTTTTATATATCATCTTTATATACGCGAATATTAATGTCTTAAGTATGTAACTAAAGACTGATTACCCTTTTTCCTACAGAAGGGATGGTAAAATAATAGAAGAGACTAGTACTACATTGTTCCGGTGGAGGACCCCGGGAAGTAAAGTCAAAAGTAGAGGAGTCGATGTACTCTGTCCATGTTCAACCCCACGTAACAAAAGAGAAACTAGAGATAAGACACAGAAACAACCATTTACTAACATACTTTTAATGACTATCTCTTCTAACTCAAGTAGTAGAATTACGTAAAGGAAAAAATAAAAAAAATTAGAGAGGTTTAGAACCCAGTATTTCAGTAGTTGCAGTACCAACGAGAGGGTACGGTACGGAAGTTTCTCGAAAAAACAACCACCATCACCATTATGAAAAACAAAAACTAAAAATTTTCAGATTAAGAATATTGATGAGGACCTTCCAACCAACTCCTTAAAAATACACGGTTTTTAAAACTAAAAACAATGGTTTCTTTCATCATCACGTGGACAAGAGTAGGCAACTCATCGTCTTCAACGATATACTCATAGTGTACCTACGGGATTTAGGTGACTCGTAACCGACCCAACGGAGGGGTACGACTTTGACGGTAGAGTGGGAGAGACATCCGAGGAGACCGAGAACGGTTGTAAACGAACGTCCGACAGTCAAAACTCATCCTGGTCTCCTTTTGTTTAGAGTATAGTCCAGGTCGGACACGATGTTCGACGGGTGGTGGACCCAGGAAGACTCAGTCGTGTGAGTTGATAACCTTTCGAGACACCGTCTCTACGACATACCTCGAAGACCGGTAGTGATTATTATGGAGATCCTAAAACCTTATTTATTATAGGAGAATAAGTCTGTTATATAAGAGGCAAGTTTTCGTCGAAGATACTTATCTTGGTGATTTCTTACTTGTACACTAATAACCTAAGGTTTTTTATTAAACTCAATTTGATAGTACTTTATATAGAATTATGAAACAAATGTACGTGAATTAAAACGGACTAAAACGTAAAGTGACATTTTATCTTTACAAAATATCCTCAATCATGACTTCGGTTAACTCTTTTAAGGTCCTTTACTGTGAACGTATACGTAAAAGGATATAACGGACGAGGGTAACGGAATGACGGACAGAGACCTGGGTAAAAAGTACCACTTAAGGGACAAGATACAATTGTCCCTCCTTTTTCACAACTTAATCATACGGTCTTCATCTACCAACGACGAAATATAGGTACGAGGTATTAACAGGGACTTCCCAACTGAGAGTAACTCGTACAGAGACCTAACAATATAAACCAACGGAAACAGTACACCTGTGGATAACGGACTCCACACGTAATGGGACGAAGTACTCGTTAACGATCACCAAACCGACTGATTACACAAATATTTCTAATTCTATCCTTTTCATTACTGTCCCTGCAAATTTCCCTTCACACACTTCCTGGACAGGTTAATACGTAAAAAATACTACTTATATTTACGATGATCTCACATAAATAATAATCTCCTCCAAGAATTATTGTACTATTCAACAAAAACTTACTGTAGAAAGAGGGACAGAGGGGGTTCGGAAGACTACAAAAGATCGACTCAGATACACCAGTACCAGAGGTCTCTAATTTCGACATCGTCACCGACACTCACGGGACGGTCATACGGAACCTGGGATGTAAAAGTAACACAAATCTACTGAAGTTCGACGGTTGTTGACGTAGACACGGATTTGAGAGTAGGACCGGAAAGAAAAGTATGTACGGAGTCTAGTTTCAAATGACCATTAATTGTTGGGTTCTCATTTATAGTTGTTTACTGGTTACCCTTAACTTATTTGTGGAATCGAGGGAGTGTCATTCTACTTAGTCAAGATCGCACAGGTAAAATATGAAAAAGAGTCTCAAAAGGGAAAACGAGTAACACCATCGACCGAATTATTGAGTCGGGAATGACTGAGAAAAAAGGGACGTAGTGAAACGGTAGGGTACGAACAAAAAGGACACAGAGGATTTGTTCGGTGGACATAACGACGGTAAGATAATCATAGACAAAGGTCCCCGTGGTTTCGAGAAAACCGACAATGATGATGACTCACGGACTAAAAATTTGTTGTCTCCGGTTCCAATTTAATGTCGTACAGTGGGAAAGGACACCTAAAGACACTCAAGGGAGTATTTACCACTAATATAATCTGTCACGAGTAGTACCTCCCCTATCACTATAATATGTCTTAATATAAACGATAGATTTGTTTTTCGAGAAAACCGTAGTATAAATCCTAGAATGTCTTATAAAATAGGTAATTGTACCTTAGAGTGTGTGACTGCAGAGACGATTCCCTTATCAGGTCTTAATACCATCACCGAATGTTGATATCTTAGGTACTCAAAGTGAGACA
The DNA here is from genome assembly GCA_006410555.1 of Capra ibex. Lineage (NCBI taxonomy): Eukaryota > Metazoa > Chordata > Mammalia > Artiodactyla > Bovidae > Capra > Capra ibex. The sequence continues at coordinate 66,257,216 of SJYO01046538.1, forward strand.
TAAGGTGATTATTCTCCTTTAATGTAACTATAATCTTACTTTACCGAACAAATTCTGAACCAAAACCATAGTCGATTATCTATAATAGAACTCTCTACACATAAGGTAGGATTTTCAGAACCATTACAGAATCTGGGTCACTGGTCAATATAGTATAGTTCTTGTGTGTCAAACCTTTGGTTCCTTACTTTTATACACACTAGTGAGATTTATTTAGGGATTATTGGGTGAAGTTCTCAAAACGATAGACGGAATTAGAGAAAAACCGTGACCAGTCAAATTTTCAGGAAGACAGGTTCCCTTCTTAAAAATATAGCCACCTATGTTTTTATCAATACCCCGAAGGAATTACCGAGTCTACTATTCCTTAGACGGGCGTTATGTCCTCTAGGTCCAAACAAGGGACTCTCCCACGGGACCTTAGAGACGACCTTCTCTAACTATTGTACCTTACCCGTCATTTTCGTCTGTCAACACTACTTGAAAATCCGAAGTACTATGATGATTTCATTACTGAATTTATGTAAACAAAATACGAGTAATAAAAAAGAAGGAAGATCAACAAACAGGACTTAATTGAAAATATTCCTCGTCACAAGAAATACTATAAAATAACTTTTGTAATCATTACAATATTACACTTTAGAGACCTTACAACGTAGTTTGGTATGACCGGTACTCATAAAAAAGTTTTTAGTAAAGACTCAACAATCATAACATTTGTAAGTCTTCACTCTAAGTCAATATAAACAAAACACAATAGAATAAACCAATTGAGTAAATCAAACCGTAAAAGGAAAGAAACATAAAGACCTTGTATACTTTATTGTTTATCCGATAGACAGTGAACCTCCAAACCATTCTAAATATGGATTCTATCACCCTTCTAAAAATTTAAAAGACAGATTTTATGAAATTAGTCATAACCAATTAAGTATAAGATATAAAGATACATTAATTGTAAAATATAATTTAACAGATACTATAAAATAGACTAAAGTTTGAAAACCTAATGCCAAATTTATGATAACAGTATATTTGTTAATGGATGATATAAATATCAATCCAAAAGTACAAAGATTAACACCGTAGAGAAAGATAAATTAATTAGACCGATTTTCAAATAGATAAAGTAAATTGAATTTTTTTACAAGGAATTCAAAGGAACAAAAGACGAAGTAATCAAAGGTGTTAAAAGAAATAACAAAAGATGAAAGAAAAAGGAACTCCCGAATGGACAATAAAAAGATAAGTGAATAAAGATTGTAGACAAAGATTATAATTCGAAAATCCGATAACTAAAGGGAAATAGAACGGTAAAATGAACGTAGTAGTTGAATATAGATAACCACTATAAAAATAAATTAGATTCGTAATAATTCAAAGGTAATACTCAAGAAAAGACTGTGAAATTAATAAATCCACATATAAACACGTATATACACATAAACCAAAAAGGGTTTATGTTCTCAATAAAAAAGGGCACAAAACAATAACTAAACATCAAAATAACGTATCACTATTTTCTTTTACAAGAAATTATATTGACGGAGAAAGAGTTAGGTCGTAAAATAAGGAAAAGTCAAGTACTAAAAATAAAGTTCTAATCGAAACACAATTGTTAATTAATATATTAAAAACGTCTTAAAGATACAACCCTTATGAGTAGTAATATTATTAAACGGTACTACACTAGTGTCATAAAATACTTATCTTCTTTATAGGACAAATAATATTTCGATTTTAACTCTCACTCCTTAAAAGACTATAAAACTATCGAGTAATGTAAATTGTGATACAAGTAACGGACTAATCAAAGAAATTTTTAGACTTACTATAATAGTCTAAGTCTTTATTATTTATTAATAGTATACCAGTGTCTCAATCATTTTACTCATCCACTTTGATTTAGATGTGTATGAAAAGACGTGTATAAAAGAACGGATTGTGGATAAATTTAACTTAATGGTATTTCGAACCAAAGGATTGTTTGACCTTACTTAATATTTTTACCCATTTCTAGGATTTTTAATGACTAAATATTTTAAATACTTTCAATATACTGTACAAATCATAACTACTAAATCTGTAGATAAAATTCTATACGATTTATTCACCTTAGGTAAGTTTTTTACTGGAGGTTAAAACTTTGTATAAAAACTACTTTTGTCTTCTATTCGTCTACGTCAGAAAACAAACATTCGAGTTAAACAGTTAGTCCACTTCTATATCGTGATTTGTTTAAATCAGTTTAAGTGTCCCTTACTCTTTATATCTTCCCAGGAAGATGTGACCAATCAGAAACAAACCTAGTACTGTAACGTAACTTTCTTTACACTTTAACTTTTAGAGAGTCTCTATTAACTGGTCTTCTCTTGTCCTGACTTTTGATTGAGTTCCTTACAAAAGAGAAACGGAATATAAGGTGAAGGTTAGGAAGTCCTTTTTGTCAACCGAGACGGAAATTTTATATAGGACATAGGCTGGTCAAAATTGGAGGAGATGACCATGACAAGAGAGAGTTCGGTGGCAGTAGAAAGCAGACTTACTACATTGTCGGAGGATAAACCAAAGTCACGAAAATGAAAACAGGGGGATTTCCAATAGGAAGTGTGTCCCTTTAAACAAATTTTGAATTTATCTAACACAGTGAGAAGACGTATTTTTGGAGATTATCGAGGGGTAAAATGAAGATCACTTTCGGTATTTGGAAGTCTACTAGACGTTCTGACTAAACCCTGGGGAGACTGAAGTAGATAATGTGTCCAGGGGACCCGTGAACCGGAGTAATGGTCCGTGTGAGAACTGGAACCCGGAAACGGTCCAACAAGGGAATCGTAAATCCATTGAAGGAACAGGCATATTTCGGGAAAAGGTTTAAAGTGGAAGAATTACCCTGAAGAGACTTATTCGACAAATATTAACGTTAGACTGAGAGACAGGTGCCATTGCGAAGTAGGGGGATGGACCTAGAGAAAAAAGAAATTGTCGACATGAATTCGTATCAATTGTTTTATTGGTATTCATATATTCCACATTAAACTACAATACTGTTTAAGTGTATGGATGTTTTGATAGTAGTATTAGTTCATTTACTTGTATAACAAGCATACCTTCAAAGGAACACAGGGGAACCTTAGGAGTGATGACGGAGTGGGGTGAGAGATTTGGGTATGTGTCCGTTGGTGACTAAATGAAAGATAGGGATTTTCAACCACATAAAAGATCTTAAAATATATTTACCTTAGTACATCGTGCATGAGAATACAAGACCGAAGAAAAGGAGTGATACGAACTTTAAGTGGTACAGCCACATGTAGTTATCAAATAAGAAAAAAATATCTAATTATAAGATAACTGACTTAAATAGTGATGAACATATAAATACAAAACTATTAAAAATTACAGATATCTAAACACGATAATGTTTATGAAACTTGAAAGTACATGTTCCGAAAAATACTTGTATACAAAAGCATAGAGAACCCTTCTATGGATTTTCAACATACCGACCCAGTATACCATCTAGATATAAATTGAAAAATTCTTTGACGGTTTATAAAAAAGTTTTGTCGACATGGTAAAATGTAAGGTTAGTTGTTATAACACCGTCAAGATCAAAGAGGTGTTAGAGCGTTTGTGAACCGTAACGGTTAGTAAAATTAAAATCGGGAAAAGTTCACGAATAGACGGTAGACCCATAAAAGGAACTACCATAGACAACTTTAGAAAACGGTAAAAAAATAATCTTCTAGACAAAGTAAATAATAACACAAAAGTTCCAGGAAACATATAAGAGATATAATAATGAAATAGACTACCACTAAAAGATTATATAACAAAGACAGATACCGAATAGAAAAATCAGAAAAAAGGACTTAGAAAGTTTTTCGTCTTCCAAATTAAAACTATTTCAGGTTAAGTAGTAAATAAAAGGAACTAATCTAACACGAAAAGAACAGTATATATTCTTAGAAACGAATTGGGTTCAGTCTGTTTCTGAAAGGGTAAAGAAAAGAACATTTTCAGGATATCGGAAATTCAAATTAAAAAGATGCACTACACTCTATGTCTAACTTGAAAAAGATCTCCCAACCCTATAGGTTAACAAAGTCGTGTTAAATAACGTTTTTCGAGTTAACGGAAGTGTTAAGACAACTTTTTTGTTGACGGATACAGATTCACATGAAAACCTGAGATCAAAATAACTAGATAAAAAGATAGAGTTAATGTCATGGTGTAATACAAGAAATTACATATTACTGAAGACTTTAGTCTGAGACAATTAAGAAGAAAAAGGAATGTAAAGATCAACAAAATCGACAAATCCAAGAAAAGTAAAGGAATAGTTAAAATTTTAATCGAATTTTTTAAAAGGGGTTCTTGGACAACCTAAAAACCCCCCCTAATATGATTGATCTATCTAGTTAAACACTGTCGGTTATAGAATTAGATGAAAGATCCGGAAAAAAAGAAAAAAGTAAAGAGAGTCGTCAAAAAAAAAAAAAATATTAAAAGGTTCCATGTCAGGAACATGGATAAACAATCTAAATAGGGATTCCTAAAGTACTAAAAAACTGTGATAAAACTTACTATAACTCCTCCTGTACCGTTAGGTGAGGTCACAAGAACGGACCTCTTAAGGTACCTGTCTCCTCGGAGTTTCCGACGTCAAGTGCCCTAGAGTTCCCAACCCGTACTTACTTTGTTGAATCGAACGTACGTACGTATGTACTTACTATAGACGACCACTGCCTCACTTTGTGGTTGTGACGTCTCACCAAACTTAGAAATATAAAATTGTGAACGAAGAATGTCGACGAAATAAAATATAGGGAAGGTGGTGTTGGATGTCCCGTTCAACGGTTCGTGATACTAAGTCTCTGATATGTCACGCGTCCGCGTCCCGCTCTATTGGAAATGGAACTGAATAAATGACGTCGATTCTGAAACAAAACCCCTTGAAGGAATAGTTGAATCTTAGGTAAAACAGGGACCCAGACAAGGAAAACTCCTTAGTCTCTTTGTAGGAACACACGTTCTTTACAAGAAAAGGGTGCCCTTGTTTGTCCTAAGAATCGACTTGTAGAACAAACGTTCTTACAAGTCGGGACCAACTCTCAGAGCAAACGTTCGTGAAGAGTTGGAAGTAATATGGATCAAGGGATGTCTATAGTGAACGATATTTAATCTTAAAGACTAACAAGTAACACTCATACATATATTAACTGAAATCATATAAATAGACTATAAACTGTTGAAACGATTTGAGTCATCGAAACAACAACTTAGGTAGTCCAAAAGATGTCTTTACTAGTACAACAGACGGTCACTTTAATCAAAATGAAAGAGGAGAGGTCACAATGACATAAAATGTAAAATGAGGGAACGAAATAACGGGACCGATCTTACAGGTCACTTTACATCTTTTCCACCCTTTCTCGTAGGTGCAGAACAAGGACTAGAATCTTCTTTCGTCAGAAAGTCCAAATAATACTATGGTTGACATCTAAAAAGAATTACACACACCTGAGGATATGAAGTAACAATAATTAGCACAGATGGAATAAGGAGTAATAAACAGAAATGGTTAATGACCGAGTAATCAGAGGTACAAGCGTTACGGTCATCCAGAAAATGAAATCAGAAGATTAAAGGACGAATATGTGTCACTCAATTCTTCATTGTACAGATTCACGGTACACAGTTCATAACACGACATACAAGAATTTAAAGTAAATCACCTGTACTGTTAAAACAGTTCAATATAAAAGTAGCAAAATGTTTATTCCTTCCGAATATTTCCACTGTACTGTTTACGTTTCAATATATCCACATGTGTATAAACCAGAGATAATTCTTGTATCCATTATATCTATCCGACATATCACGTCCTATATGTCGTATATAATCTAAGGAGAAGAACTCTACTACAAGTACTCGATTTTCTACTTAGACTTTGGAAACCACAAAGACCGAGTAACGGAGGTTTCAAACGAACCTTTTGATCTTATGGTGAATAATCTTACTGTATATTGTTATACTCATGGAGTCACGACTAACTCCTGAATCGAAAAGAGACAACTCCTTTGACATTCTTAACGTCATGAACCCAAAATTTTAGTCGACTTGACGAAACATCAGGACTATGAAAATAGGATCAGGAGTAAACGTAAAGTTTACCCTTTTACATAGACTAGTGTTTGAACCTTATTCATCCAATACCGACACGAACGAAAGAGTAAGATAAAGGTTTTCTTAATAAATACCTTAATATTATATTGTTCTTTTTATACAGGGACACCATTTATAGTTTTCACATATCTCCCAAACGGATTAAGACTCCTCACTGTCACGGGTACTGATCAGAGTACACGAGGGTGGGAGTGTGTAGAAATCTCTAAGAAAATACGGGCAGAGAAGGTGTTTTGGAGTGGTGACGTGTTGAAAGGGGGGTTTTCACTTTGATTGAATAGATACTTACCGAACGTGAAATATGAAGATTATCAGAAGACGTGGAAAATACGAGGGGTGGGAAAGTCCCAGGGAAGATCGGAGGACGTTCTAGAACAGTAGAAAGACTTAGGGTGTCTCCGGTAAGTTGTCAAAGTGAAAGGAGACAATCTGACAATCGAGGGACCCCAGTTTTAGTTACACCTTAAGTAGACAAAGGGTTCCGTGGATCGTGTTTCGTACCAAAACAAGCTAGAAGACTTTTCATAGGGGTACTGAGTGGGTAACCGATTCTACCGTCTACTTTTGACTTCCCTCTGTGTGTTGGTACGTGTGGTCTTTCTCCTTTCAGTAGATGTCAGTACTCCTGTAAGGTCACTGGAGACCTCTCCGGACGTATCCTTCTTTGTCCGGAGGGTCTTGGTGGAACGGTCGGAAACTGTCGTGATTGAATCTTCGTCTAGAAGGGTGACGTCAGTATAGACTACTGACGTCGGGACCACCGTAGAGTCGATGTCGGAGTATCCTACGGGACCCGATCTTCTTGGATCGAGTCGTCAACGGTCTAAGTACTGGGTACTTTTGTTCGGGATTCGGAAACCTCACCCTGTGACTTTGGTTCTGGTATCTGATGGTCTCTTGCTTGGAACGACGACGACGACGATTCAACGTAGTCAGCACAGACTGAGACACACTGAGGTATCTGTCGTCGGGTGGTTCGAGGAGACAGGGACCCTAAGAGGTCCGTTCTTGTGACCTCACCCAACGGTAAAGGAAGAGGTTACGTACTTTCATTTTTCACTTTCACTTCAGTAAGTCAGCACAGACTGAGAACCGCTGAGACTGAGAATCCTGGGGATGCTCCGAGGAGGTAGGTACCCTAAAGGGTCCGTTCTCATAATCTCACCTAGTTTATCACTCTTGAGTGAGTTTCCTTTGGTGCACTTACGTTCTGGACCGTAGTGAGTTGGTGGTCAGCGTGGGACACGTCCTACGGAGTAAATTTGTTGTTTGTTTTGTTTTTATGTTTGGGTTAGTAGTCGTCAGTCCTAATGGTGGAGTGAGTCAGAACGGGTAGTCTCCTTTTTCTTTGTTTGTTCGTTTCGAGTCGTGTTTAGAGTAGGAGATGTTTCGAATGTGTTTGGTGACCCAGTTGGAATCCTCCCGTCTTTGGTTTTTCCTTCTTTCTTATGTTGAAACTTCGGACCCTTTTCCTCTGAAGTTTGTGTTATTTAATTTTTTGTTATTACTTTTTCGTCTCTTTATGATGTGTTTACTTCCTTGTTTAATCTTTATGTCTTCAGGTTTATTTACTTCTCCTTTATTCGTTTGATGGAATTTTTCTAAAGTTTTATTACTACCATTTATACTAGTTTTTGGAACTTTTGTTTTACCTCTTTTACGTTATCAGTTAATTGTTTCCGGATCTTCTTAATTTCTTATTTGTACCTCTCTGTTTGTGGTTTTAATGACTTTAATTTTTATGAGATCTTCCTTAGTTGTCTTCTTATAGACTTCGTCTTCTTACTTAGTCTCTCAACTCTCTTTTACGACCTTTACTCCAGACTTCTTTTCTTCATTTTTCTTACTTTTCTTGACTCCTATCAAAGTCTCTGGAGACACTGTTATAGTATACGTGATTGTAAACTTATTCCTAGGGTCTTCTTCTCTTTTTCTTTTCCATACTATTTGAAAAACTTCTCTAATATTAACTTTTAAAGGGGTTACACCTTTTTCTTTATTAGTTAGGTCAAGTTCTCCGTGTTTCAGGGTATACACTATTTGGGTTCCTCTTTGTACGGTTCTGTGTATGATTAGTTTGATTGTTTCTGATTTGTGTTTCTTTCTTATAATTTTCATCGTTCCCTTTTCGGTGTTCATTGTATGTTACCTTTGGGGTATGTAAATTGTCGACTAGAAAGTCGTCTTTGACGTCGGGTCTACCTTTACCGTCATATATAAATTTCATGACTTTCCCTTTTTAGATGTTCGATCTATGACATGGACCGTTCCTAGAGTAAGTCTTAACTACCTCTTTAGTTTTCGAATAGTCCGTTCGTTTTCAATTATCTTAAGTCATGGTGGTTTGGTCGAAATGTTGTTAACAATTTCCCTGAATATATCAATTCTTTATGTTCTCTTTTTTTTTTTTTTTTTTTTTTTTTGTTGGATGTTTTAGTTGGGGTTTGTTAATTCTTTTACCGTTATCCTTGTATATATAGTTATTAATGAAATTCACATTTACCTAATTTATGAGGTTGGTTTTCTGTGTCTGACCCACTTACCTATCTTTTTGTTCTGGGTATATATACGACAGATGTTTTTCGGGTGAAGTCTGGATCTCTGTGTATATCTGACTTTCACTCTCCTACCTTTTTATATAAGGTATGTTTACCCTTCGTTTCCTTTCGACCTCATCGCTAGGAGCATAGTCTGTTTTATCTGGAATTTTATTTCTTCTAACGGTCTCTATTCCTTCCTGTGATGTATTACTAGTTCCTTAGTTAGATTCTCCTTCTGTATTTTTAATATTTATAGATACGTGTGTTGTATCCTCGTGGAGTTATGTATTGTATTTGTGATTGTCTGTATTTTCCTCTTTAACTATCATTGTGTTCTTATCATCCTCTGAAATTGTAGGGTGGGTGTGGTTAACTGTCTAGTAGTTTTGTCTTTTAATTATTCCTTTGTGTTCAGAATTTACTATGTAATCTACTCTACCCAGAGTAACCATAGAAGTCCTGTAAGGTAGGTTTACGTATTTTGGAACAAAAGTTCACGTGTACCTTGTAAGAGGTCCTATCTGGTGTAGAACCCAGTGTTTAGTTTGGAGTATTTAAGTTCTTTTAACTTTATTATGGTTCGTAGAAGTTGGTGTTACGATACTTTGATCTATAGTTAATGTTCTTTTTTGGACATTCTTTGTGTTTGTGTACCTTTAATTTATTATGTAAAGATTTATCTGTTGTCCGATGACTTCTTTAGTTGTCCCTTTATTTTTTTTTAAGGTCTTTGTTTACTGTTACTTTTGTGCTGTTGTGTTTTGGATACCCTACGTCGCTTTCGTCAAGATTGTCCCTTCAAATATCGTTATGTTAGGATGAAGTTCTTTGTTCTTTTTGGAGTTTATCTGTTGAATTGAAATGTGGATTTTGTTGACCTTTTTCCTCTTTTTTTTTTGGGGTTTTAATCATCTTCGTTTATTTAGTATTTCCAGGTTCACCTTTATTTAGGTTCTCTTGACTCTCTTTGTTATCATTTCTAATTATTTCGTTTTTCGACCAGAAAACTCTTCTATTTGTTTTAACTGTTTGGAAATCGGTCTGAGTAGTTCTTTTCTTCTCTCTGTTTAGTTTAGTTGTTTTAACCTTTACTTTTTCCTCTCCTTTGTTGTTCCTTTCATCTTTATGTTTCCTAATATTCTCTGATAATACTTGTTGATATGCCGTTATTTTACCTATTGGACCTTATTTACCTGTCAAAGAATCTTTTCAAGTTAGAAGGTTCTGACTTGGTCCTTCTTTATCTTTAATATTTATTGGGTTAATGTTCGTGACTTTAACTTCGACATTAGTTTTTAGAGTATGTTGTGTTTTCGGGTCATGGCCTACCGAAGTGTATTCTTAAAACAGTTTGTAAATCTCTTTTCGATTACGAATAAGAAGATTTTGAGAAAGTTTTTTAACGTCTCCTTCCTTGTGAAGGTTTGAGTAAGATACTCCGGTGATAGTAGGACTATGGTTTTGATCCGTTTCTGTTGTGTTTCTTTTGATGTCCGGTCATAGTGACTACTATATCTACGTTTTTAAGAGTTTTTTAAAATCGTTTTAAAATCTAAAGTCATCGTGTAGTTTTTCGAGTATGTGGTACTAGTTCAACCCAAATAAGGTCCTTACGTTCCTAAGAAGTTATATGCGGTTCGTTTGTTACACTATGTTGTATAATTATTTAACTTTCTATTTTTAGTATACTATTAGAGTTATCTACGTCTTTTTCGGAAACTGTTTAAAGCCGTGGGTAAATACTATTTTTGAGAAGTTTTTTACCCGTATCTTTCTTGGATGGAGTTGTATCATTTCCAGCATATCCTATTCGGATGTCGTTTGTAATAAGAGTTACCACTTTTTGACTTTCGTAAGGGACATTCTAGTCTTTGTTCTGTTCCCACAGGTGAAAGTGGTGATAATAACTTGTATCAAGACCTTCAGGATCGATGTCGTTAGTCTCTTCTTTTTCTTTATTTTCCTTAGGTCTAACCTTTTCTTCTTCATTTCGTGAGTGACAAACGTCTATTGTACTATGACACGTATTTTTTGGGATTTCTATCATAGTCTTTTAATGATCTCGATTAATCACTTAAAACGTTACAACGACCTATTTTTTAGTTATGTGTCTTTAGTGAACGTAAAGATATGTGATTGTTACTTTTGACTCTTTCTCTTTGATTCTTTAGTTAGGGTAATTGGTGACGTTGTTTTTCTTAATTTATGGATCCTTATTTGAATTGATTCCTCTGTTTTCTTGACGAGTGTCTTTTAATATTCTGTGATTACTTTCTTTAGTTTCTACTGTATTTGTCTACCTCTCTATAACGTACAAGGACCCATCCTTCTTAGTTATAACACTTTTACTGATACGATGGTTTACGGTAGTTGTCTAAGTTACCTTAGGGATAGTTTAATGGTTATTGTAAAAAGTGTCTTTATCTTGTTTTTAAAAGTGTTAAGTATACCATTGAGTTTTCTGACGTTTATCGGTTTCTTCAGAACTCTTTCCTCTTACCTCGACTTCCTTAGTTGGAAGGACTGAACTCCATTATGATGTTTCGATGTCAGGATTACCCTCGTACCATGACCGTGTTTTTGTCTTTATATCTGGTTACCTTGTTCTCTCTTTCGGGTCTTAATTTGGGTACGTGGATACCCATGGAATAAAAACTGTTTTCTCCGTTCTTATATGTTACCCCGTTTCTGTCGGAGAAGGTATTTGTCATGACCCTTTTGACCTGTCAAGTCAAGTCAAGTCCACGAGCGAGCACAGTCTGAGGAACGCTGGGGTACTTGACGTCGTACGGTCCGGAGGGACAGGTAGTGGTTGAGGGCCTCAAGTGGTTTGGGTGCAGGTAGTTCAGCCACTACGGTAGGTCGGTAGAGTAGGAGACAGTAGGGGAAGAGGACGGGGGTTGGGGAGGGTCGTAGTCTCAGAAAAGGTTACTCAGTTCAGAAGAGTACTCCACCGGTTTCATGACCTCAAAGTCGAAATCGCAGTAAGGAAACTTTCTTGTGTGTCTTGACTAGAGGAAATCTTACCTGACCAACCTAGAGGGGTGTCAGGTTCCCTAAGAGTTCTCAGAAGAGGTCGTGGTGTCAAGTTTTCGTAGTTAATAAGTCACTAGTCGAAAGAAGTGTCAGGTTGAGAGTGTAGGTATGTACTGGTGTGCCTGGAATCAGCCGTTTCATTACAGAGACGAAAACTTATACGATAGATCCAACCAGTATTGAAAGGAAGGTTCCTCATTCACAGAAAATTAAAGTACCGACGTTAGTGGTTGACGTTTTAAAACCTCGGGTCTTTTTATTTCAGACTGTGACAAAGGTGACAAAGAGGTAGATAAACGGTACTTCACTACCCTTACCTACGGTACTAGTATCAAAAGACTTACAACTCAAAATTCGGTGGAAAAAGTGAGAGGAGAAAGTGAAAGTGGTTCTCCAAAAACTCAAGGAGAAGTGAAAGACGGTATCCCCATCATGGTAGACGTATCGACTCCAATAACTATAAAGAGGGTCGTTAGAACTAAGGTCGAACACGAAGAAGGTCGGTTCGTAAAGAGTACTACATGTGACGTATCTTCAATTTATTCGTCCCACTGTGATATGTCGGAACTGTATGAGGAAAAGGATAAACCTTGGTCAGATAACAAGGTACAGGTGAAGATTAACAACGAAGGACTGGACGTATATCCAAAGAGTTCTCCGTCCAGTCCACCAGACTATAAAAGAAGAGAAAGTCTTAAAAGGTGTCAAATAACACTAGGTGTGTCACTTTCCGAAACCGTATTAGTTATTTCGTCTTTATCTACAAAAAGACCTTGAGAGAACGAAAAAGGTACTAAATCGCCTACAACCGTTAAACTAGAGACCAAGGAGACGGAAAACATTTCGGTCCAACTTGTAGACTTTAAAGTACCAAGTACATAACGACTCCGGACCGAACCTCTTAAAACTTGTAATGAAATGATCGTACACTCTACTCACGTTAACACACCATCAAACTCGTAAGAAACTGTAACGGAAAGAAGCCCTAACCTTACTTTTGACTGGAAAAGGTCAGGACACCGGTAACGACTCAAAAGGTTTAAACGACCGTATAACTCATTTCGTGAAAGTCTCATAGTAGAAAGTCCTTTATCGAGTTGACCTTAAGGTAGTGAAGATGATCCAAACAAGTATCACTACGAAAGATTCCGGGTGAAATGAAGTGTAAGGTCTTATAAACCGAGATCAGTACTTCTAGACAAAACATGTCAAGAAGACACATAAGAACGGAGGAGAAGAATTATAAAAGACGAAGAGATCCAGGTATGGTAAAGACAGGAAATAGCTGGGGTAGAAACGTACCTTACAAGGGAACCATAGAGAGTAAAATAACTTCTCTAGAGATCAGAAAGGGTAAGATAACAAAAGGAGACAAAGAAACGTGAATAGTGACTCTTTCCGAAGGAATAGAGAGGAACGATAAGAAACCTTTAGACGTAAGTCTACGAACATATAAAGGAAAAGAGGAAACGGAAAGCGAAGAGAAGAAAAGCATCGTCAAGTACTTTAAGAGGTCCAGTCTTATGACATCACCCATCGGAAAGGGAAGAGGTCCCCTAGAAGGGTTGGGTCCCTAACTTGGGTCCAGAGGGTGTAACGTCCATCTAAGAAATGGTCAACTCGACGTTCCATTCACCCTTTTGACCTGTAGATGTACATTTTCTTACTTTAATTTTGTGAAGGATTGTGATATGTGTTTCTATTTGATTTTTACCTAATTTCTGGATTTACATTCTGGTTTTAGATATTTTGAGAATCTTCTTTTGTATCCGTCTTATGCACTACTGTATTTAGTTTCGTTCTAGGAGACACTGGGTGGATCCCATTGTGTTTATATTTGTTTTCATTTATTAGTCCTGGACTAATTTGAATTTCTGAAAACGTTTCGTTTCCTTTGATATTCGTTCCACTTTTTTGTTGGGAGTCTTACCCTCTTTCACTATCGTTTACCTTGTTGACTGTTTCCCAATTAAAGATTATATATATTCATCGAGTATGTTGAGTTATGGTCTTTTTGTTTGTTGGGTTAGTCTTTCACCCCTTTTCTGGATTTGTCTGTAAAGAAGTTGCTTCTGTATGTATACCGATTGTTTGTGTACTTTTTACGAGTTGTAGTGAGTAATAATCTCTTTACGTTTAGTTTTGATGTTACTCTATAGTGGAGTGTGAACAATCTTACCCGTAGTAGTTTATAAGATGTTTGTTATTTACGACCTCTCACACACCTCTGTTCCCTTGTGAGAACGTGACAACCACCTTTACATTTGACTATGTTTGTGATACCTTCTGCCATACCTCTAAGGAATTTTTTGAGCCTTTTTTTGGTGGTATACTATGACGTTAGGGTAAGGATCCGTATATGGAACTCCTTTGGTTTTAACTTTTCTGTGTACATAGGGTAACAAGTAACATCGTCATAAATTTTATCGATCTTGTACCTTTGTTGGACCTACAGGTAACTGTATACTTACCTATTTCTTTAATACCATGTATACGTGTTACCTTATAATGAGTCGGTATTTTTCCTTACAGACTCAGTCAAGATTACTACACCTATTTAGATCTCGGATAATATGTCTCACTTCATTCAGTCTTTCTCTTTCTATTTATAGTATAAGATTGTGTATATATGTCTTAATCTTTTAACATGAGTTATTAAATAAATGTCCCGTTTTTACCTCTTTGTCTGTATCTCTTATCTGAACCTCTGTACTCCTCTCCCACTCTGTATACCTTTCTCCTTGTACCTCTGAATGTAATGGTATACATCTTATCTATCGGTTTCCCTTAAACGATATACCGAGTTCTTTGAGTTTGTCACAGAGACATGGTTAGATCTCCCTACTGTACCCCTCGCTCTACCCTTCCTCTGAGTTTTCCCTCCTCTATGTACACATGTTTATCGACTAAGTACAACTACAAACTGTCCTTTGTTGTCTTCAGACATTTCGTTAATAAGAAGTAAATTTTTTTATTTATTTAAAAATTTTTACATTTTTTTTTCAAGTTTGTAATGTAATTTTTAACATTTTTTTTTTTTCATCCTTATGAGTCAAAACTATGTAATCTGATGAGAGACACGAATAGAGAGTAAAAATCTCACATAAAAAAAATTGTAAAATCTCTTGTCTGATCTTGAGGACGAAAGATCATTAAAAATAACTTGTGTAGGTCTTCGACCTGACAAAATAGAGAGAAGAGATCTTTAAACAACGTCATCAAAAATAAAGTCATCAACCGACCACGTTACTTAAAAGACAGATTTACTTTAATGTTCCGGAGTCTCCTTCACCAACACGAAAAATTCGTCCTAAATTATGTTCTAGAACGTCGACGATGAGTCGTTTGTTCACTACACACACAAGATTATTGGTTGGTCATATTACAAGACGACCCCACTACGGTTCGACTAATACCTATAAACGTATCGTTAAGGTTGGTTGTAAATTGAATGTACGAAGTAGATGTCTCCGATGGTATTTCCGAACGACCGGATGTTTGAACAGGTAATAAAAGAGTTAGGACAAGATGAAGGAGAATAAGGAGGCAGAACCGTTATCTTGTGACAATCATAAAGACTTTTAACAAAATAAAAAGTTTTATAGAGACGAAGACAATAGTATCTTATTACTTTAATAAAAATTCTAGAAGTCAGTAGTTATAGGTAAGGAAAGACTTAGTAGGTCTAACTTTAAGGATCTCTTTGATCAAGTAGTCCAATAAAAAGTTTCTTTAATGAGTTACCGAAAGTTAATGGATAATTTTTTTTGATATACCGAACTATAAGAATTTATAAGGAAGGTTAAAACAATGGTTCGAGAGATCGAATTAGAGACGGATATAGGTGAAGATGAGAAATCTGTTGTGACGTCGTATCATGTCAAGTCAGCGAGTCAGCACTGATAATCGTTGGAGTACTTGGTGCCGTACGGTCCGAAGGGACAGGTAATTGAGCGCCTCAAGTGGGTTTGAGTACAGGTGACTCAACCTCTACGGTAGGTTGGTAGAGTAGGAAGTAGCATGGGAAGAGGGTGAGAGTTAGAAAGGGTCGTAGTCCCAGAAAAGTTTACTCAGTCGTGAAGCGTACTCCACCGGTTTCATAACCTCGAAGTCGAAATTGGAGTCAGGAAGGTTACTTGTGGGTCCTGACTAGAGGAAATCCTAACTGACCAAATTAGAGGAACGTCAGGTTCCCTGAGAGTTCTCAGACGAGGTTGTTGTGTCAAGTTTCCGTAGTTAAGACACGAGTCGAAAGAAGTGTCAGGTTGAGAGTGTAGGTATGTACTAATGACCTTTTTGGTATCGGAACTGATATGCCTGGAAACAAATTTTTCAATACAGAGACGAAAAATTATATGACAGATCCACCCAGTATTGAAAGGAAGGTTCCTCATTCGTAGAAAATTAAAGTACCGACGTTGGTGGTAGACGTCACTAAAACCTCGGGGAGGGGGGTTTTGTTTGATTTCAGTCGGTGAGAAAGGTAACAAAGGGTAGATAAACGGTACGTTACTTCCCTGGTCTACGGTACTAGAATCAAAAGACTTACAACTCGAAATTCGGTTGAAAAAGTGAGAGGAGAAAGTAAAAGTAGATCTCCGAGAAATCAAGGAAAAGTGGAAGACGGTATTCCCACCACAGTAGACGTATAGACTCCAATAACTATAAAGAGGGCCTTTAGAACTAAAGTCGAACACGAAGGAGGTCGGGTCGTAAAGAGTACTCCATGAGACGTATATTCAATTTATTCGACCCACTGTTATATGTCGAAACTACATGAAAAGGATAGACCTTGGTCCGACAACAAGGTACAGGTCAAGATTGACAACGAAGGACTGGACGTATGTCTAAAGAGTTCTCCGTCCAGTCCACCAGACCATAAAGGTAGAGAAAATCTTAAAAGGTGTTAAATAATACTAGGTGTGTCACTTTCCGAAACCGTATCAGTTATTTCGTCTTTATCTACAAAAAGACCTTAAGAGAACGAAAAAAGGTACTAGGGCACCTACAACCGTTAAACTAGAGACCAAGGAGACGGAAAAGATTTCGGTCCAACTTGTAGACCTTCAAGTACCAAGTGTATTATGACTTCGGACCGAACCTCTTAAAACTCGCAATGAAATGATCGCACACTCTACTCACGTTGACACTCCATCAAACTCGTAAGAAACCGTAACGGAAAGAAACCTTAACCTTACTTTTGACTGGAAAAGGTCAGGACACCGGTGACGGCTCAAAAGTTTAAACGACTGTATAACTCACGTCGTGAAAGTGTCGTAGTACAAAATCCCAAACTTTATCGAGTTGACCTTAAGGTAGTGGAGGTGATCGAAACAAGTATCACTACGATGGATTCTGGGTGAACTGAAGTGTAAGATCCTACAGAACGAGATCCACTCACTAGTGGTAGTACTAGCAGACCTAGTTTTTCTATAAAAAACATGTCAAGAAGATACATAAGAACGGTGGAGAAGAATTATAGAAGACGAAGACAATCCAGGTATGTGAAAGACAGGAAATAACTCGGATAAAAATGTACTTTACAAGGCAACCATAGAAATTAAAAGAACTTCTCTAGAGATCAGAAAGGGTAAGATCACAAAAGGAGATAAAGAAACGTGACTACCGATTCCTTCCGAAAGAATAGAGAGGAACGAGAAGAAACCTTGGGACGTAAGTTTACCCATATAGAAAGGAAAAGAGGAAAGGAAAAGTGAAGAGAAGAAAAGTGTCCATAAACATTCCGGAGAAGTCTGTTGGTAAAACGAAAAAACGTAAAGAAAAAGAACCGCTACTAGAACTAGGTACAGAGGACATGTTACAGAGCTTGGAGTTAGGTAGTAAGTAGGCTGTAAGACAGATAGTATAGACAAGGAAATTTAGATAAAGAGGGAAGGTGACATATGAGTATTCCCTAAACTAAATCCAGTACGGACTTACCAGATCACCGAAAGGGATGAAAGAAGTTAAAGTCAGACTTAAAGTGTTATCCCTCAAGTACTAGACTCGGTGTCAGTCGAGGGGTAGAACAAGAACGACTGAAATATCTCGAAGAGGTAGAAACCGACGTTTCTTATATTAGTCAGACTAAAACCACAACTGGTAGACCACTACAGTTACACATCTCAGAATAGAATACAACAATATTCTCTCATAAAAGATACTGGTCACGTACGAGAACCGTTTTGAGATAATCGGAAACCGGACGAAGTAAGACATCAGGTTCCGGTTTAAACGGACAATGAGGTGCACAAAGAACGAAGGATGACAACGTAAGGCCAGGGGACATTATTTTCCTGTAAAAAAAAACCGACAATCAAGATTTTCCAGAACAACCGGTGTAGTCTAAGGTTTAATGGATGAATAAAAAATATACGACGGACCTTTCCAAATAATGACGGATCATTAGGGGAGTCGGAAATCCTTAGACTCAGGATAAAATAAACCTTTCAAGAACAGTGAAGTGAGGAAAGAGGGTTGATGAGTTCTGAGATACATAAGGTATCACTTATTTGGTATCATTTATTACAAATTGTAAGATATCATTATCATTTCAAATGGTAAGGTATCATTTATTTCAAAAACTTATTTGAAAGTTATTCAAACTTTGAACTTTTTTAAGTTTAGACGTATTCAAATCAAATACATTAAAAAAATTGTTTAGTAAAATAGACAGACTCTGAGTGAGACGGAATGACATATTTTACCATACAAACGTTTTAAAACTAGAAATAACAGGTTCTTTGTCGTCGTAACCGTAATAGACCTTTGAAAAATTTTACGTTGTCAAGTCTGGGGAGGAATTTGGATAACTTAGTCTCACACGTAAAACTGTATTAAAAGTCTATAAACATACGTATAAGTAATTTTAGTTTCTTTATCACTGTATCACTATAAGTCATTGAGGTAGATTGTAACACGAGAAGTGAACCATATATATAAGTCGATACTGTTTGAATCGTATAGTCTTTCGTCTCTGTAATGATACGACCGTTTCCAGGTATGTCAGTTTCGACACCAAAAAGGTCATCAGTACCTGTCTTTACTTTAAACCTGGTATTTCCTCCGACTCGTGACTTCTTGAATAGCAAAACTTAACACCACGACCTCTTCTGAGAACTCTCAGGAAACCTGTCGTTCCTCTGGTTTGGTCAGTTAGAATTTCCTTTAGTTGGGACTTATAAGTAACCTTCCTGATAACAACTTTGATTTCGAAATTATGAAACCGGTGGACTACTCTTCTCGGTTGAGTGACCTTTTGTGAGACTACGATCCTTTCTAACTTCCGTTTTCCTCTTCCCCCGTCGTCTCCTACTCTACAAATCTATCGTAGAGATTGAGTTACCTGTAATTAAACTCCTCTGTGGTTCTCTATCACTTGTCCTTTCTTACCGTACGATGTCAGGTACTCTAACACTTCTTAATCTGTACTCAAACGTTGACTTGTTGTCACAAGTTATTTATCAATAAAGAGAAGGGTAATCCGAGACGTAGGTATTATGAAACGTATAGTATAAGGAATTATTGTTAATACATAAATGAACACAAAAAGTGTATGATCTAATAATCGAAGAATCACTGTCGTCAGAAACATACAGTTTGTGAACTAAAATACGACCATATATCAATTGGAGTTATTTATAAATGACTATTCCACTAATTTACAAACGTTGTAAATCTTGACATATTACTTATACTTTAACTACAAAGACTTGTCACTGTAAGACTTGTGGTGTGTGTTTTTCAAGAATTAAATAATTCCATTAACATTGTACGTTAGAAACCTATCATATGTGTTCAAGTGAATAACTAGTAATGACATCTTTAGTGAATAGACACTTCTATTTAACGAGTAACCATAAAAATACTCAGAGTATTAATTTATATAACAAAATAATGAAAGTGAAAATTAATCTATTCATATAAAGGGATATAACTCGTTTTCATTCACGATACTTTCTAATTTCTCTCTTTACTTTTACGACTTGTTTTTAGAACAGTATACACAATCTTTAAACGGTATTAAAACCTTCCAAATCCACATCTAGTGTACGTTGAGGTCGTCAACTCTCACTGGACTCTTCCCAACCTCGTTGTACAAAGACTTCCCGTCACTCTGTACCTTTCCTATGTTACAGAAGTTTCACTATTGGAGTCTTCTCAAAGTCTATCCATGACCATGGTTTCAACCTAGTCGCTCGCCACCGAAGTGACGTGACCTCATCGTTCACCGTCTCTTCTCTATTGGGTACAGGTTTCTGTCCTCGACGTCGGTACTACTCTGTTGGGTGTAGGTACCACTCCTCGTAGTCGACATGAAACGACCTCGTTGATACTTCTCTATGGGGTACAGGTTCCATTCTCTTTGGGGTCACTCTGTCATCCGTAACTTTCTCCCGTAGTCTCCCGTCTGTCCCATTTTGGTATTAGTGTCTTTTGATCGGTTAGACTTGTGTACCTGGTGTCGGAACAGATTGAGTTATTTTGTCGGTACGGCACATCCCGGTGGTTCTACCTGTCCAGTAACACCTCTCAAGACTGTTTTGCACCAGGTGACCTTTTCCCTTACCGTTCTGTGAAGTCATAAGAACGGAACTCTTTGGGTACTTGTCATACTTTTCCGTTTTGCTATTCTGTGACTTTCTACTTGAGGTTCCAGTCATCCACGGGTTATACGATGACCTCTATTCACCTCTTTATTGAGGTCTTTCTTACTTTCCTATCTCGATTTCGTTTTTGTCGTGGGTCAACACCTACACTGGCTACTATCTTCGTTCCAGACTACGACATTTCTCGTTAAAACGTATCCTTGGACCTGACAATCTAGGTACTTAGTTCCGTTTAACCTCTGTCAGTTGTCCCATTTGCAACTATAAGATCCTTAGTCGATTGATTTTACCTGACCTTACCCACTTAAATTTAGTCTACTTGTTATATAGATACTGACTCCCGTCCTTAGGGAATCTTCTTTACCTCATCGGTAGTATCAGTTGTTTTCTCAGGTTTTACGTTACGAACTATGTTAGAGTTTTTGCTGTCTTGCTAGAGAAGTAAAGGTCCGTTTGGTAAGTTATAGTACCATTAGGTTCAGATACGGGGATAGTCATCACCACTTCTTCGACTTCAACTTGTCAAGATACTTCTGGATGTTCTGGAAAATCTTGATTGTGGGTTTTCCTACAGGAAAAGTAATATTCCCTGACCTTACGTGTCATCTCACAGTTCTTTGTGCACCTCATTGTCCGTTTAAACCGGAACCTGATGTCTTACTTGGTCCGGTTTCCGATTATCTCAAAACCGTTCTTTTACGTGACCAGTATCTTTTGTGAGAGAAGGTTATTGTGTTCTCTTGAGATGTATACCTGTAGTGGTCTAACGGTTGTTGTCTTAGTCTAACTAATATAAGAAACGTCGGTTTCTACCTCTTCGAGATATGTCAGTTGGTTTTGTTCTACCCCTCGACTGACACGGAATTTAGTATTCGAGGAATAACGGTTTAAGTCTGAATTTAACTTCTCTCACCCCTTTTGGTGATCTGGTAAGTTCATACTGGATTTAGTTTAGGGAATACTAATATGTCACCTTCACTCTTTATCTAAATTCCCTGATCTAGACTGTCTGTCTTACGGACTACTTGATACCTACCTCCAAGTATTGTAACATGTCCTCTGTCCCTAGTTCTAGTAGAGGTTCTTTTTCTACCCTTTTCCGTTTTACCGACAGACTCTTCCGGAATGTTTATGGACACTTTTCTTCTCTTCATTTTTCCTTTCCTCTTTTCCTAGCTATACGGGTAAACTTACGTCCCAAGGTTTATTCTCGTTCTTCTCTATTTTTTCGGAAAGAGTCACTAGTCACGTTTCTTTATCTCCTTTTATTATCTTATCCTTTCTGATCTCTAGAGATGTTCTTTTAATGTCTATGTTTCCCTTGTAAAGTAAGTTTCTTTCCGAGTTATTTCCTCTATTTACCATACCGGGATTGTCTACCTCTTCTATAATTCTTCTCCACAGTTCTTATGTGTCTTCTCGACATATTTTTTCTAGAACTACTGGGTCTATCAGTACTGCCACACTAGTGAGTGGATCTCGGTCTGTAGGACCTTACACTTCAGTTCACCCGGAATCTTTCGTAGTGATACTTGTTTCGATCATCTCCACTACCTTAAGGTCAACTCGATAAAGTTTAATATTTTCTACTACGACACTATCACGACGTTTTCACGACCAACTTCGTGCTCGACCTTAGTTCTAACAACCCTCTTTATAGTTATTGGAGTCTATACGTCTACTGTGGTGGGTATACCGTCTTTCACTTCTTCTTGATTTCTCGAAGAACTACTTTCACTTTCTCCTCTCACTTTTTCAACCGAATTTCGAATTGTAAGTGTTTTGATTCTAGTACCATAGGTCAGGGTAGTGAAGTACCGTTTATCTACCCATTTGTCACCTTTGTCACCGACTGAAATAAAAAACCCGAGGTTTTAGTGACGTCTACCAATAACGTCGGTACTTTAATTTTCTGCGAATGAGGAACCTTCCTTTCAATACTGGTTGGATCTATCGTATAACTTTTCGTCTCTGTAATGAAACGGTTGTTTCCAGACAGATCAGTTCCGATACCTAAAAGGTCATCAGTACATACCTACACTCTCAACCTAACACTTCTTTCGACTCGTGTCTTCTTAACTACGAAAACTTGACACCGCAAACCTTCAGAGAACTTTCAGGGAAGCTAACGTTCATCTAGGTTGGACAGGACCCACAAGTAACCTTCCTTATTACAACTTCGTCGTTGAGGTTATGAAACCGGTGGACTACACTTCTCGACTGATTAAACTTTTCTGGGACTATGAACCTTTTAACTCCCCTCTTTCTCTTCCCTTGATGTCTCCTACTCTACCAACCTACCGCAGTAAGTGAGTCACCTGTACTCAAACTCATTTGAGGCCCTCAAACACTACCTGTCCCTCTTACCACACGACGTCTGACACCTCGACGTTTTTCAGCCTGTACTGACTCACTGACTTGACTCGACTTGACTTGACTTGGTTTCAGTTACGGACGACCCTGTCCTTTAACTTCAACTATTTATTTATAAATAACCCATTTAATTACAGTACCTAAATAATCCTTTAATTCGTTTTCGTATTAACATCTTATAAAATTGTTATTCACCTACTTGTAACCCTTTAGTTTTTAACGTATCTTACAATAAAGTTTATACGAAACTTTAATAGAGTGTACACGCGTGTCTGTTAAGACGGTCATGGTGGATTGTGAATTATAGACGACGGTGGAACGATCAAAGACAACGGACTTTACCTGTGACTGGGAAAGTACCTACGTTGATAAAAAGAGAGGAACCCTCACGGTGGGGATAGTACGTGACCTCAACGAACCTGACCTGATATGACAAGGGTTGTCTACGGTGATAAAACTAACCGTGAGTCAACGGAAATTTAGGACTTGGAGAACTGATTCATGTTTACACTAATGACAATACACGAGTAAGTTTTTTGTGACAGTCAAAAAGTGAACCTTCCTCACATAACTAACTAACTAACTACCGTTCGATAGTTAGTTAGTTACTCATCTGTCACAAGTATAGAAAAAGATCCGTGATTTCGGAAAAGGTGACTTAGGTTTTCTTATGTAGTCAAGGTTATTATTAACTGAAGATGACGTTGTGTCTTCATCTATTTAAACGGGTGTAAATGTGAGATCACATCATAGGACTGAAACCCATAACTACAACACACATTCACTGGAGTATTATATATTTGAATAGAGAATAAACATTCACATATGTAAGAATCGGTCTAAGAGACCTGGGACAGAGGGAGTTTATCGACTAAAAACTCCAAGATCGGTACAGTTCCACTTAGTTACTACAACACCTATAGACGTAGATATCAGACCTATTGACGTACTTTATCACTTTGACTTAAAGGTCAAAAAAACGTAATTTATCTTTTTACAAACAATATTGCGAAAAACAATTTTAATAATAACATTAATGTCAGTAGTGGTAATAAATAATCACTCGATTGCCCAGTTCGGGTACTATTACTCTACAGAACACTCATGGTTGTACTTATCACAAACAGTAGAATTAAAGTTAGAGGTAACTGAACAAGGGTTTGTCTGAAACACCGTCATATCCATCTTTCCACAGACTTTATAGAGTCTTTTTAGGGGTCATTTCAACTTCAAAGATATGTTTTTCTCGTTTGAACAAAGTCTGGACTGATACAATTCGTCATACCTAAAGATGTCCATTATGTTTATACAAAAGTGGTCTCTAATCGTGTTTTCCGAGAAAAACTATAAGTTTAAAGTATTTTATATAAGACTGTACAAATATAGAAAAGTCCTATACACACGGAGAAGGTTAAAAAGGTAGTTCCATTAACTATCATGGTTTTTACTGAATAGGTCAAGTGTTTCGATCAGTCTTTATTTCAATCCTATATTTGTAGTATTTTTTGGGTCTTATTATATGTAAGGCCCTATTATAGTCACTTTACCTATTTGAGTTCTGTTGTATGACGCGAGTGAGTAATTACGTTCTAATCCCTTTCTTGTCAAGCTACGAGTATAATTTTCATAAAGTCATCTTACACAAATACATATCTAAAAGAGTTTCTATAATTCTTACTCCAGTAAAGGAGTTTCTGAATACACTCGTAACTTTGTAATTTTCATACTATTTGAGAGTAATCTTACAGGTGTCCCAAAAACTTTTGTCACCTTAATGAAAACCGACTCAAAACTAATGGTACTTTCGAATGGGACGGTATACTACAGAGAGTAACTTTATCGTAATTATATAAAATGGGGATTTTAAAACAGTTGAAAAAAGGAGACTAACATGACGAACTTCTAATATTTTCTAGGGGTAAAGTGACCTTACAAAGTGAATTTTTGATAAACCCTTGAATTAAGGGACTACTGTCCAAAGTAGGATTATTCGATGTTTCCTCGTGACGAAAACATAAGTTCTTGAAGTTCATGTCCGAAATCGCGACAGAGAACTGTCAGAATTTCTGACTGTCTAATGAATCGAAACACACGAAGTCAAAGGATTTGACATACTCTTAGTCCAGGTAAGTCCTTGACAAATGGTCAGAGATGATTCCAGGGACAATGACCTGAGTTGTGACCTACACATTTCTAGTCATTATTTAAACTAAAAGGGACTTCCCTGAGTTTAAGATAGTGTCCACCATGTTCAGTTTATTTTGTTGTATCCGTTTCCAAAAACTAATTAACGTTTCAAAATACGTTCATATTCCCAACATTCTAAGACAAACATGAAGTTCACCTGATTCGTCAATAGACAATTCCAAACTTTCAATGAGGGGTACGAATCTAAGAAGTTCGACAACACTATTACCCATTATCAACCAATGTATAATAATTACTATAAAAAACGCCAATGAACGACCTGAGTCCCTACATAAAGTCATGTCTTCCGAAAACCTCTTCCTTCACGTGACATGTTCATGTAACATATTTACCCCTTGATCCTCTCTCGGTCTCACTTTTTCCCATTCTCTTCTCCACTTGTACGACTAGAAACGGACTAGGTGTTACTTCGTCGTAACGGATCTGGCACAGAGGCCTACTTCCGAAGGGTTCACCGTGTCCCCATTTCTTAGGTGGACGGTTACGTCAAACTAAGGACCGAGTCCTTTTACGGGACCTCTTTCTTTAGCGTTGGGTGAAAGTCATAAGAACGGACCCTTTAGGGAACCTGTCTCTTTGGACCTCCAGATGTCAGGTACCACAGAGTTTCTCAGCCTGTGCTGACTCACTGACTTGTGTTTTGAGAAAGATCTTTTTTTTCTTTTTCTTTTTCTACATTGTTAGGTTGTTTTTTAGCATACACGGAACTACTTAACTGATCTTTCGTCTCTATATACTTTATTCTAGACAAGTAGTCCTGTATTTCTATTCGAAAACTTAAATAGGACGTCCGTTCGACACCTAATATAAAAAGAGACACGTTGGATAGTGTTGAAAAAAAATGGAATAGAAGGACCAAAAGTTTACGGTTAGAAAAGAGGAAATTATATTAAAGGTGGTCTTTAAAAGTAAGATTCCTCCCATAACAAATAAACGATTTTATTTTTTCACTAACTTTTAATTAAATTTTCCAAATTTTCTAAATAAAGGAAACACACCTCTCAGTAAGAAGTAAGTCTTGTATAAATAATCACTTAGTGGATACGTCCTTGACAGGACCTTAGACCCTCAATTTTTAGTTACTATGAACGGGACTCACGGTATATTAAAAGGACTTTACAAGAAAAGAAACCATAGGTATACTGAGACGAGAGTAGTACGGGAAATCCGTCAATAAGTTTATGCACAGAGTCATTCCCGACAAGACCAGGGGAATAGATTTAAGTTGGTAGGGGGGATGTGTGAATTGAAGGAAAGAACAAAAAAAGAGAGAGTCGTTAATAACAGTAGATGGATGAAAGGAATGGACAGAATAAATAATAGAGAGTGTGACCTTATATAATTATTCTTGGAATTTTCTCCATAAACAGAAAAAACAATCTAGATATTCAGAACAGTGAATCTTATTGTGGATTGTATTGACTACGACGTATTTATTTACCACTTATTACCTTCTGACCGACTCGATGGTAATGTTGGGAATCTGTTGTTTACTAGGAAAAAAAAAAAATGACGGATACTCCTATACTAAGTGGGAAGTCAACTGGTAGTTCCTACACAACAAAAAAAAAAAATTAGTTTACAAATAAACTTTAGGATCCCTCCTCTAAGAAATGGTAAAATTAAGACCTCGAATTGAGACGTCGGTCCTATCACTTTTACTTCACCGTTTTCCTTACAGGAATACTCCTTATTTACTTTTGTATGTAGTGATCGTAAAATATGCCTAACTCATCATGTACACATCGTACGAGTCAACACAGGTTGAGAAACATTGGGGTACCTGACATCAGGTGGTCCGAGGAGACAGGTACCATAAAAAGTCCGTTCTTATGACCTCACCCAACGGTAAAGGATGAGGTCCCCTAGAAGGACTGGGTCCCTAGTTTGGGTACAGAAGAAAGAGGAAATAGAGGACGTAACTGTCCGGCTAGAAAGGTTGAAGTGGTGACCCTTCGGTGGGTCTTTTATATTCATATAAGATGGTATAAAAGTCTCTTACGTCATACAAAGACACCGTAGGGAATATGGTGACTAAACTAGGAGTCTTGTTACAAAAATTCTTTTCGTATGTTACACAAGGTCTTTCGAAAATTTCTTTTATTTGGTTTTTAGAGTTTCCAAATTCTACTAAACCAGTTCCAATATTACCACCGAGTCTACCATTTCTTAGATGGACGTTACGTCCTCTTTGACCCAAACTAGTGACCCAAACCTTCTAGGGGACCTCCCCCCGTACCGTTGGGTGAGATCATATGAACGGACCTTTTAGGGGTACCTGTCTCCTCGGACCACCCGATGTCAGGTACCCCAACGTTTCTCAGTTTGTGCTGACTCACTGTTTCTTGTGTGTGTATATGTACGACTCTCTCCATTCCAACTCAACTAAGTCCGGATTACCTCAGAAATATGTTTGGTAGACAGATTAGTCTACGACTTACGAGTAGTCATACTACGACTTCAAAATCAAATGATTGGGGATTTTCTAACAGACCTGAAAAAAAACGTTTGTTATTGACGAGACCAGGATATCACGAACGAAATATAGAGAAGAAAGGAGAAGGAAAGAGAAGAGAAGAGGGAGGGGAAATTAAAAAAGAAAAGAAAAGAGACAGACGTAGACAGGAAGTTATTAGGTCTCCTTTTTCACCATGATTTTAAACACAATCACCGTTTTTTTTTCAAGTATTCAAGTATAACGTAACTACCCCTTCTGTTTCCCGAAGAAGACAGGTTACACGTTATCATTAAGAACAGAAGGTAGAGAGGTCATTAAAAGGAATCGGTATACTGGTATGACCGTCGAGAGACAAATCTTAATTCGTTTTCCTTTTTTCTTCACCTCTTTTAAAACGAATGAGTAATAAACGATGGTGATACCAGAAAGTGGTTTCACGGGTCCATAATATCTGTGACTAGATTCTCGTGCCTTGAACCTCAGTAGTCGTTTATATCTCTCTGAGTTTGTGGATAGTATCTTTAATATGGTACGATTGTTTGATCCTTTAGTTGGAACGGTAAATAAGTTTATAAATATCTTCCTTATAGATTGAAAAGATGTGGTAGGCGTCAGAACACTTATCTCCGGACATCTAACATAATCGTTGAGTGAACCACAATGTTACCGATATTACACTCTGAATTCCTTTCTCCCCGGATTTGATTCTCTTGTCTTCTTTGTTTTAACATATTTTTATTTCTGGTTTTCGTCACTTAGAAATGACACAAAAATCTACTCCTCCATAAACAATAATATTAACTTATATATAAATGTTAAGACCTACAGATCTTATTGACAAATAATGGACTTCAAATAATTACAGAAAGAGTTTATTAATGAAGGTCCTTCAGTTACAAATATAATAGTTCTTTAATTAGGTAAAGTAAAATGAAGAGATTTAAATATTTGAATATTTGAGTGTTATTTTTAATACCTATTCTTGGAACAAACAAAAATGACTTTTTAGTAATTTCTGTGTTTGTTGTATAAAGTAGTAATAAAATACTTACCTTTTTTATTTATAACGAAAAAAACGAAAAAAATAAGGTTTTGTAAAAGGAGACATACTCCCTACATTGGAATTAAAAGTCTCGTTTAGGAGGAGTAAGAAATTTAAATGTTTAAACCTAGGGTCAAATAGGAATCACCTGACTGAACAGTGGTTCACAGGGTCCGGTCATAATAGTTGTCAGTGGGACAAACAGTCGAATATAAAGTACGAAACTGAGATGTCTCTTTATTAAATTTTTTATAGTAATACTAAGTTCCCTCTCACTGACATTCCACCATCGTTCACTACCAGAATGTTCTCAGTCAAACGACAGGAATCGTGAGAGGTAAATTAAGTTCTTCCCCTATATAACCAAGGGAAAAGAGATCACTGACAGAGTCGTTAAGGATGGTTAAAGGGGAGTATCATATGTCTCAATTCTTGAAAGATGTTGGTAGTGTACTGTTTCTTAACTATTTGGTCTCTGATTATGTAAAAAAAGACTTTATCGGAGAGATGAGAACTACAGTAGTTAAAGAGGGAGAGACAACTTGGAAAGGGTAGACGTCTATTTGTTTAAAATTATTACAGAATAGAATTTATTATTACTTACCGTTTTAGGTATATTTTACGTTAGATTGTTTTATAGTAGATTGGAACAAGGAATAAGGAAAGATTAATGAGAGAGTAAAGAGAGGACGTAAAGGATTTTTTTTTTTTTTTTTTTTCACGTTGTTTTTTCTCTTTTGTTTGTTATTTTTTTCTTGAACTTCTTCAATAGAGATCAATAAGAGAGAGAGAGAAGTTAAGAAAGAAGATGGACGAGGTCATTACTAAACTAGTACTGATGAGGTGTCTCCGACGATAACGGTTCCAGTGGGTATTGGAAGTATAAAATTTTAGGTTGATATCATCTGAATTAACAGATAAGGAGGAAAAACTTAGTCAAAAAGAGAACTGAAGATAATGTAGAGGGATAAGATCAGAAGGAGAATGGAGTTTCCGGGGGTATACTGAAAACTGGAAAGAAAGAGACGATGGGAGTATTTACAATCTTATTATATCCCTAAGTAGACTCAGGAAGAAGTGACAAAAGTGACAAGGAGATAAATAGGTGTCAGAAGGATCCTCTAAAGTGTGTCAGAGTACTTAAATTTCTGATAGTAAAGTTACTAAATTTATACATTCCAGGTTAGGTCTTGTAAAGAATCTTAAGGTCTGAGGAAATAAGTTGAAGAACGAACTAGAAAAATAATTTTTTGATAACTTCATATCAACTAAATGTTACAACATAGTTAAAGACGATATGTGGTTTCACTAAGTCAATATAATCATGTATATGTATAAGAAAAAGTATAATAAAAGGAAATACCAGGTAGTGTCCTATAACTAATATCTAGGGACACGATATGTCATTCTAGAAGAACAAGTGAACGAACTCGAAAGATAAACTCTACCATTTGTAGAGTGTCAATCGTGCGAGTTTTGTGTTAAAAACAATGTCAGTGGAGGTTGAACAAACAAGACATAATAACGATACTTAAGCGTTCGTATATGAGTAAACGAAGTCCTCTTTTTAGAAACAAAAGAAAGAAATGTGGAACATAGGTTAAGTAGTCATTCAGAGAGACTGAGGTAGAGGTTTTGTGACTTAAAGTGAAGGTAGGTCGAGGTGTGATTACGAGACCTGGACGACGACGACGACGATTCAGTGAAGTCAGTACAGGTTGAGACACGCTGGGGTATCTGCCGTCGGGTGGTCCGAGACGGCAGGGACCCTAAGAGGTCCGTTCTTGTAACCTCACCCAACGGTAAAGGAAGAGGTTACGTACTTTCACTTTTCACTTTCACTTCAGCGAGTCAGCACAGGTTGAGAAACGCTGAGGTAACTGACGTCGGGTGGTCCGAGGGGGTAGGTACCCTAACAGGTCCGTTCTCATGAACATATTTTCCGATGTTTTCTGAAATTGACCATAGAGACCAAAGTTAAAAGTTTAGTCAAAAGTGTATCGTTGGTCTATCAGGAAACTTCTTCACTTAGACAATTAAGGATTAAGGGAAGTTTACATTTAGTTTAAGGAGAAGGACTAAATGTTCGGTAAAGGAAGATAACATTAGATTAAAGTATGGTAAGAATGTAAATGAGTCTGAGTGGTTGGGACCAAAAGATACATATAGAATCGAAAGGGTATGAACCTTATGAGAAAAGGGACAAGAAACTTACTGATACAGGAAGGATCACAAATTTATTCTGGAATCTCTTTTGTTGAGTTAGTGTTAATATATAAAAAGTCATAAAAACATCGTAAGTAATAACATACTAATAACAACAAGTCAGTGAGTTAGTACAGACTAAGACACTGGGGTACCTGACGTCGTATGGTCCGAAGGGACAGGAAGTGACAGAGAACCTCAAACTGGATTGAGTACAAGTGACTCAGTCACTACGGTAGGTTGGTAGAGTAGGAGACAACGGACGAAGAGGAGGTCGAGAGCCAGAAAGGATCGTAGTCCTAGAAAAGGTTACTCAGCCGAGAAACGTAGTCCACCGGTCTGAGAACCTCGAAGTCGTAGTCAGGAAGGTCACTTATAAGTTCCAAATATAGGAAATCCTAACTGACCAAACTAGAAGAACGTCAGGTTCCCTGAGAGTTCTCAAAAGAGGTCGTGGCGTTAAACTTCCGTAGTTAAGAAACCACGAGTCGAAAGAAATATGTACTGATAACGTTTTTTGTATCGAAACTGATATGTCTGGAAACAACAATCCAACTAAAGAGACGAAAAATTAATAAATAACGTATATGTCGATTATAAAGGTACTCTTCATACTGTTGGAACATAGAAAGTACTTGACACTACATCACGACATGGCTCACGGTTTTATCACAGACCGTACATCATTTATTAATTACTAACAACTTATTCACTGACACAACACTGGGACCCGTAGAGACACTAAGTCGACTTTTTGGATTCGAT
Organism: Capra ibex; assembly: GCA_006410555.1. Lineage (NCBI taxonomy): Eukaryota > Metazoa > Chordata > Mammalia > Artiodactyla > Bovidae > Capra > Capra ibex. The sequence continues at coordinate 66,288,647 of SJYO01046538.1, forward strand.
CTATTCGACTGATGAATGTCGGTGACACATAATTTTGATAGTTTAATAAAACTAATTACTCGAACTACAAAGACTTTCTATCTTTACAGATTTTATCCAAGATTTCTTACTTATGTCAAGTAAATCTGTCACGAAATTTAATTAGAAAAGAGGTGATGTTATACGACCGTAAACTTATATAAAATTTTTAACTTTTTCCGTTTTAAATCATTCTTTTATGACGTAAAGAATTTTTCATTGAATAAAAATTTCTAAACGAGACGACCATTTTTCATAAATTAAAAGTGGAAAATTTATTTCTTAACGTAAAAAATTTGATTTTTGTTTTGTCGTTTTACATACTGTTAGAAGGTTGAATACATGTTGGATAGACAAAAACAACAACCATCTGATCAACGACTACATACTAAAACTCCAAGAAAGAACTTTCTAATTATTTTTTGGGTATACTCTAAGTTTAGATTTGTTTATTTTAGTTTCATGTACTTTAATTTTGTTCACTATAAACAAATGTTGACGAGATAATCTTACATCCAATCTTTCCCACACAACATGACAAATCTTATAATTTAAAATGACCAAACATACGAGATCTCTTAGTCTCGAAATAGTGTCCAACTTTCACTTTTTCGTAAATTTGTTTTGTATTACGGGACTTCTTTGTTGTTATGTAATCTATTAAATTTCTTTCTTTGTAAAAGTAAATTGGATAAAAGTACACATGAAAGTTTTAACACACGAGGAAAAAGGTTTATAAACAAAACATTTTCACTCTAGTAAACTTACATTAAGTATGTGAACAAAATGAAAACAGAATGAGACAGGGTTCATACACGAACAAAGTCGGTCTATATAATATGTGATTTTAATATTATTATTGTTTATTTTAGGTTATTATCCGGGTCCCTATCTGATGTTCTCCTACCTTGGTTAAGGTGTTAAGACGTAAAGATACATTGTATTACATTTCTAAACATCTCGAAAGTACTGATATTTTGAGTATTAGTATAAGAATATATTTGTGAAGTAAAATGTCGTTTTAACGTTAATGTTCTTTCGTCATCCTTGACCCATCTAGAAACTTTTTAGACTTCTTAATTTTAATCTTACTTTTACAGGGATTACCAATTCCTTTTTACCACTCAGTCTCTCATATGTACTATTTAACCGATAAAATGACGAAATTTATATAAAAGGATACAATAAAACTTTTCTACTAAAAAGTGATCCCTTTATCAAAGATGGTAAACTACACATAATAGTAGATAAGTCATAACATTACACGTCTGTTTATTACAATAAAAATTTTTTAATCACAAGATAATTCAGTTCCCTCGTCGTCGACACGCAGCGACCTCTGACGTCGATAGTTTAATTTTCTTCGAATGAGGAACCTTCCTTTCAATTCTGGTTGGATCTATCGTATAATTTTTCGTCTCCGTAATGAAGCGGTCGTTTCCAGGCAAATCAGTTCCGACAGCAAAAAGGTCATCAGTACACGCCTACCCTGTAAACCTGATATTTCTTTCGACTCGCGGCTTTTTAACTACGAAAACTTTACACAACAACCTCTTCTGAGAACTCTTAGGGAACCTGACGTTCCTCTAGGTTGGTCAGGTAAGATTTCCTCTAGTCAGGACTCACAAGTAACCTTCCTGACTACAACTTCGACTTTGCGATTATGAACCGGTGGACTACGCTTCTCGATTGAGCAAACTTTTTTGGCACTACGACCCCTTCTAACTTCCACCCTTCTCTTCCCCTGCTGTCCTACTCCACCAACCTACTGTAGTGACTGAGTTACCTGTACTCAAACCCATTTGAGGCCCTCAACCACTACCTGTCCCTCCGGACCGCACGACGTCAGGTACCCCCAGAGTCTCAGCCTGTGTTCACTCGCTGACGTAACTAATTTAGTACTCAAAATTTACGAGGTTTTGTAATCTAATACCAGGAAAATGTTTGGGTCTTCCCTTGTATGTCCCTAAAAATGTAGACCTCTTACCTTGAGTCTCATTTACTCATTCTTTGTCCAAGTCGTAAGTTAATAGAATAAGAGAAACAGATCCGTCAAGACTCGGAGAACTATCTTAATAACTTTCTATTTTCTTCGTTATGTTTATCCATTACGAAAACTTACGTCTGTCGAGTGCCACCCTCTTTTGATGTCAATCTACACTTACAATTATAAGTATCATTTATCTTCTCTATAATTACTCCATTAATCGTGGAGATAATAATTAAAAATTTTACGTATTGATTCTGTTATTTACTTGTCTTCACTACTTTTCGTAACTTCTGTTAGTTTGTATTTTACGATTCGTTCTCGATAAGACTTTTATTTTTGTAATAAGGTAATTTCGTCAATGGTCTACGAATTAACAATAATACGAAGATTTAAAAAATTTGTTTATTAACAGACCAATACTTTCATTATAAAATTACACCTCTTCAAACTTTTAGATTTTCATATTTACTCTTTTACTTTAGGGGGTATCACGAAGGTGAGTTTCTGTTGGTCAATCGTTTGAATAAAAGAAGGATAGGAAAAATGTATCTGTGTGTTGTCGTAAATCCATCCCTTTTCCTGTTTAAAACCTGTAATAAAATATATTGTAGAATATAAATTTATAAAAATAATGATGTTCTCATTATTAAAAATTAACATATTCTATATTATGATATTAAACCGTGTATCTCTTTTCGTTTCGTTTGGTATTCGGGTGACACGTTGTTTAGGTAACAAGAACAATTACTTGTCCAACTAAATATTGGAATATAAGAAAAAATACAATGAAGAGGTAGGAATAGATAAGGGAGAAGGATGTGAATTAAAATAAAGAGACAAATATAGAGTGACTACAAGAACTGATTAACAAGAACCGAAAACCAAATCGTCCTACAGGGACGTTAAATATTATACCAGAGACGAGAATAGGGGTGAAAGGTACGTGTCCTAAAAGGTTGATTTAAATACATGACGACGACGACGACGATTCAGCGAAGTCAGCACAAGTTGAGACACGCTGGGGTCTCTACCGTCGGATGGTCCGAGGGGACAGGGACCCTAAGAGTTCCGTTCTTGTGACCTCACCCAACGGTAAAGGAAGAGGTTAAATACATGTTACACCAAGTTTTCAATGATGAGGAGACAGGGGTAGTGGTCATTCAGAAAGAACTAAAATGGACGAGAGTAAAGTGTACTCACTAGTTTGGACCACAAGGATATTCTAAATCATATTTGGAGATAGTCAAGTAAATCTTTTGTTTGTTTGTTTGTTTGTTTTGCCATGAATAAGATGGATGGACACAGATGGAGATCTCGTCTCGAGAACATGGGAGACATCGACAGTATTATATCTCGGATGTAATTACGAGTTTATAACAAACAATTGTATTGTTATAATAATATAATTTTTCTATAGAGAGATGGAAAAAAAGGAGACTACAAAACTTGAAGGTAAACTGTAAAAACTTGCATATGGACTAAAAACACTTTTATAAAGTAAAAAGGATAAACATTTATAAACACAAACATATGTGTCGTGTATTTATTTACAATATATACATAATCATACTAACCATGAGTATAATCAAAAGATCCCGACAACATTTTTACAGGTGTTTGACTACCGAATTTTGTTTGGTCAATAAAAAAAGTGTCAAGATCTCCAATGTTTAAGTTTTAATTTAGTAACCGTTACGATATCTTGACGACTTCAAAGTTCCCTTTCAATAAGGACCGGAAAAGGATCGAAGTCTACCAACGACTGTTAGAAAGAGTAAAAAACCGAATATTGACGGAGTCAGGACAGACAGTAGAGAAAGGAAACAGAGACCCAGGTTTAGAGGGAAAGGAAAGATAACATCTTTACGATCAGTAACTTGAATCGTAGACGGGATTAGATCGAACAATGATAGAAATGGAGACGCTTTTGACACAAAAGTTTACCCCAGTGTGAGGGTACATGGTCCCGAATCGTGAACTTGTATAGAGAAACCCCGTCCCACCTCCCCACGCTAAATTGGGTGATGTCATGTACTATGGTGTTTACGAGATATGTAAATATAACCGTATAACAGTGGAAACTTAAGAGTCCTTTTAGTTGAAATCTCAGTAAAATAAATCTCAATTGTTTACCTTTTCATCATAGACGACCTTCCTCAAACTCTATTCACAGATATAAGGAAAAATAACCAAACATTAAAAATGTTTACACAGGTAACGACTTCTTGGAGTCGTACAGGAACATTTGATTTATAGTATTATATTTTAAAATTCTTTGCTTATTAATAGAATATCTACTAACTTTGTACTTCGAAAAGAAATCGTCTCATTATGACTTATATTACTCTAAAGTGGTTGATAGGGTAATTAACTTGAATGAAGGATTTAGATTAAGATACTATACAAAAGATGTCATAATAATAATACCGATAATAGTATATCTGAATCAACCAGAGAACAGGACTTTCACAAATCTCGCGAATACGTACTATTTTATCCACATTATAAAAATCTTTAAATCATATACTTACCTAGCAACTGTAATAAATTTTCTATCCACTTAACGTTGGACTTTGAACTCACTTAAAAACTCATAATACTCCGATAGTGTCAATCTTTGAAATATTATATAGGTACACCCATTTTATAACTCACTTATCACATTACATTTTACCTTATTTACATTATTTTAATTTAATACCTCAAATCAGTGATTCAGTACAGGTTAAGAACGTTGTGGTACCTGACATCGGACGTACGAGGAGACAGATACCCTAAGAGGTCCGTTCTTATAACCTCACCCAACGGGAAAGGAAGAGACCTCTAGAAGGACTGGGTCCCTAATATAAGTCCAGAGGACGTAACGTCCGTCTAAAAAGTGTTGACTCGATGTTCCCTTCGTATTATATTAGTTTTTTACACTTGTTCATGATACCCTTGTGTCTTTTCGTCTATAAAAGACTTGTTAACCCGACCTCCAAATACACCTAACTACCTTTTTGAGAACGAGTCTTTTTATAGCAAGTAAGTCGTATATAAATAACTAACACGATACATCATACGAGACGTTTCCGACATGCACAAAAAAAGACTACCCAAAACATAGGGATCCCGTCACCGACACGAAAAAAAAAGAAAATCGTACTGGTACCACTCGTCACGTCTCCACCTCTCTCTTGACCCAGACATAATCTCTCAGACCTGAAAACCTAGTACGATGTACTAGTGTTCAAGAGGGTTAGTCTTATGAAATATTAAAATGTAAATTCAGTAACCAAGTCTGACAGTTTGACAGATTCTTTTTATCGGTCTCCTGTACGTGATAAATTTTTCTCCTTTTGTACGATACCTTTTTACAAATATGAATTATCCTTTATGTAAAAAAAAAATCACAAAAACAAAAAATTAAAATAAAAAATTAAAAATGAAATAAAATGAAATGTTATGACATAGCCAAAACGGTATGTAACTGTACTTAGGTGGTGCCCACATATGTTCGAGGGTTAGGACTTAGGGGGAGGGTGGAGGGTGGGGTATAGTAGAGAGACCTAGTAGGGGTACGTGGTCGGGGTTCGTAGGACATAGGACATAACTTGTATCTGACCGTGAAGCAAAGAATGTACTATCATATGTACAAAGTTACGGTAAGAGGGTCTAGTAGGGTGGGAGAGGGAGAGGGAGTCTCAGGTTTTCAGGAAAGATATGTAGACACAGAGAAAACGACAGAGCGTATGTCCCAGTAGTAACGGTAGAAGGATTTAAGGTATATATACACAATCATATGACATAACCACAAAAAGAAAGACCGAATGAAGTGAGACATATTAGCCGAGGTCAAAGTAGGTAGAGTAGTCTTGACTAAGTTTACTTAAGAAAAATTGCCGACTCATTATGAGGTAACACATATACATGGTGTCGAAAGAATAGGTAAGTAGACGACTACCTGTAGATCCAACAAAGGTACAGGACCGATAATATTTGTCACGACGCTACTTGTAACCCCATGTACACAGAGAAAGTTAAGACCAAAGGAGCCACACATACGGGTCTTCACCCTAACGACCCAGTATTCCGTCAAGATAAACGTTAAAAAATTCCTTAGAGGTGTGACAAGAGGTATCGCCGACATGATCAAACGTAAGGGGTGTTGTCACATTCTCCCAAGGGAAAAGAGGTGTAGGAGAGGTCGTAAATAACGAACACCTAAAAACCTAGCGTCGGTAAGACTGACCACACTTCACCATGGAGTAACACCAAAACTAAACGTAAAGAGATTATTACTCACTACAACTCGTAGAAAAGTACACAAACAATCGGTAGGCATACAGAAGAAACCTCTTTACAGATAAATCAAGAAACCGGGTAAAAAACTAACCCAGCAAATAAAAAGACCTTAACTCGACGTCTTCAACGAACATATAAAAACTCTAATCAACAAACAGTCAACGAAGTAAACGATAATAAAAGAGGGTAAGTCTTCCGACAGAAAAGTGGAACGAATATAAAAGGAAACAACACGTCTTCGAAAATTAAAATTAATCTAGGGTAAACAAATAAAAACGAAAATAAAGGTCTTAAGACCCTCCACCTAGTATCTCCTAGGACGACACTAAATACAGACTCTCACAAAACGGATACAAGAGGAGATCCTCAAAATATCAAAGACTAGAATGTAAATCTAGAAATTAGGTAAAACTCAAATAAAAACACACGCCACAATCTTTCACTAGATCAAAGTAAGAAAATGTTCACCAACTGGTCAAAAAGGTCGTGGTGAACAATTTCTCTAACAGAAATGAGGTAACATATAAGAACGGAGGAAACAGTTTCTGTTCCACAGGTATCCACACACCTAAATAGAGACCCGAAAGATAAAACAAGGTAACTAGATATACAGACAGAAACACGGTCATGGTATGACAGAACTACTGACACCGGAACATCATCTCGGACTTCAGTCCATTCAACTAAGGAGGTCAAGGTAAGAAGAAAGAGTTCTAACGAAACCGATAAGCTCAAAAAAACATAAAGGTATGTTTAGAACTTTAATAAAAAAGATCAAGACACTTTTTATGGTGGATGACCGATCACCACTATCAAGTTGTTCAACAGATTTTTAATAACCATACTAATAGTTAAGTTTTCATTGAACCGTTTTAAATGGTTATTACAAAAGTTAAAGATTGGTTAAATAAAATACTTTAACAGTGTTTTAGACTGAATGTATGGTGTTTCCTGTTTTTTATACCTGATGTCTAAGAATTAGAAAAGTATATAAAAAACTTTTGATATACTTTTTATACATAAGAAGGGTCTTATTACGTGTTAGTGTGATTTAAATGTAATTTAAAGTTTGTAGTCAAGTTACGGACTCCGTATTTAGACCTAGTCAAAAGAAAGAGAAGAAAACGAGAAATAGATAAAGACAGAGAACCACTCCACCTAAACCCCTCTTCGATTTAATTTTTATTTTAAGACTCTTTAGTTCATTTGTCAAAAAAAAATTAACGAATGTTACTGGTTCGTATAAATAGGGTCCTCCATTTTTCAATCCTTCTACAATTATTTAAAGTAATGTAGTTGTCCTGATTCTTGTATTTATTTGTTCGTCTTTTGATTTTTTAACGTACACCGTTGAGGACTTTAGACTCTCCCTCTTCTCTGTGAAGTTCGGTTGATCAAGTTTCATTGTGTCCATAAACTACGGTTACTAAGTCCGTCCTCACCACTTTAAACATATATACAACTACTTTCACGTATCTATTCGTAAAAGTCCATTAGACTTAAATTTACTCACTTCAGTTTATACACACCATATACATACATTGTCCATTTATTGTATGTAGAAGAAAAAAAATTTAGGTGTATGGATTCTTTAATCTCTTATGTCTGATTCATGAAGATTGTAAATATATTCCTAAAAAAAGGTCTTACTGTAACGATTTTAATCAGTCGACTGACTGTGTCACTTTGTTTTTCATCTTTAGACATTTACAGATGACTTGAAAATTATTATCAAAAAAAAAACAGAGTCGTCCTAATAAAATTAATGACTAATTGAATTTCGTGACTCGGTTTAACGTTGAAACAAGTAAAGAAGAAAAATAAAAAGAGAAAGTGAAAGAAAAAAAAATTTAAAAATAAAAATGAAATAAAATGAAATGTTATGACATAGCCAAAACGGTATGTAACTGTACTTAGGTGGTGCCCACATGTACGCAAGGGTTTGTACTTGGGGAGAGGGTGGAGGGAGGGGTATTGTAGAGAGACCCAGTAGGGGCACGTGGTCGGGGTTCGTACGACGTAGGACGTAGCCTGTATCTGACCACTAAGCTAAGAATGTACTATCATATGTACAATGTTACGGTAAGAGGGTTTAGTAGGGTGGGAGAGGGAGAGGGAGACTCAGGTTTTCAGGTAATATGTGTAGACACAGAAAAAAGGACAGAACGTATGTCCCAGCAGTAACGGTAGAAGGATTTAAGGTATATATACACAATCATATGACATAACCACAAAAAGAAAGACCGAATGAAGTGAGACATATTAGCCGAGGTCAAAGTAGGTAGAGTAGTCTTGACTAAGTTTACATAAGAAAAATTACCGACTCATTATGAGGTGACACATATACATTGTGTCGAAAGAATAGGTAAGTAAACGATTACCTGTAGATCCAACAAAGTTACAGGACCGATAATATTTGTCACGACGTTACTTGTAACCCCATGTACACAGAGAAAGTCAAGACCAAAGGAACCACACATACGGGTCGTCACCCTAACGACCCAGTATTCTATCGAGATAAACGTTAAAAAATTCCTTAGAGGTGTGACAAGAGGTATCGCCGACATGATCAAACGTAAGGGTGGTTGTCACATCCTCCCAAGGGAAAAGAGGTGTGAGAGAGATCGCAAATAACGAACGTCTAAAAACCTAACGTCTGTAAGACTGACCACACTTCACCATGGAGTAACACCAAAACTAAACGTAAAGAGATTATTACTCACTACAACTCGTAGAAAAGTACACAAACAATCGGTAGGCATACAGAAGAAACCTCTTTACAGATAAATCAAGAAACCGGGTAAAAAACTAACCCAGCAAATAAAAAGACCTTAACTCGACGTATTCAACGAACATATAAAAACTCTAATCAACAAACAGTCACCGAAGTAAACGATAATAAAAGAGGGTAAGTCTTCCGACAGAAAAGTGAAACGAATATAAAAGGAAACAACACGTCTTCAAAAATTAAAATTAATCTAGGGTAAACAAATAAAAACGAAAATAAAGGTCTTAAGACCCTCCACCTAGTATCTCCTAGGACGACACTAAATACAGCCTCTCACAAAACGGATACAAGAGGAGATCCTCAAAATATCAAAGACTAGAATGTAAATCTAGAAATTAGGTAAAACTCAAATAAAAACACACGCCACAATCTTTCACTAGATCAAAGTAAGAAAATGTTCACCAACTGGTCAAAAGGGTCGTGGTGAACAATTTCTCTAACAGAAATGAGGTAACATATAAGAACGGAGGAAACAGTTTCTATTCCACAGGTATACACACACCTAAATAGAGACCCGAAAGATAAAACAAGGTAACTAGATATAAAGACAGAAACACGGTCATGGTATGACAGAAAAAGAAATAAAAAAATAAAAAATTTAAAATTTTAGAAATTAAGAATGTACGCAAGGGTTTGTACTTGGGGGGAGGGTGGAGGGAGGGGTATTGTAGAGAGACCCTGTAGGGGTACGTGGTCGAGGTTCGTACGACATAGGACGTAGTCTGTATCTGACCGCTAAGTTAAGAATGTACTATCATATGTACAATCTTACAGTAAGAGGGTTTAGTAGGGTGGGAGAGGGAG